>CM043701.1:57559816-57827316 GCA_023935145.1 Bretschneidera sinensis | reverse complement strand
GTGAAAGGTTTATTATTTGAATAAACCAATTCTTAAAATAAAAAAACTAGATGCGTGGTGGTGTAGTTACAAAGAAAAAGAAGACGAAGAAAAAGAAAAAGAAAAAACAAAAAGGGACATGCTTAGGGTGGGCAAGAAAAAAAAAAGACAAAAAAAAATCAACATGTAAACAACTATGTTGATATTTGTCTAAGGTTTAAACATGGTTTAAACAAGGTTAATGTCTAAACCAAGGTTGGAAGAATAAATTTCAGCATGTTAAAGAAGTGCACATAAGTGTGCGCGACACCTTGGAGCAAGGCAAAAGTAGGCACACTAGTGTGTGCGCCTAAGCACACAAGCTGGAAAGTATGTGCATCAGGTCAGGCTACAGCCCAACTTTGTCCAGGCTATAGCACACAGCATGGAGGAATGCTGGAGGAAGGCTAGGCCACGGCGCACCCTACCCCAGGCCGCAGCTCACAGAGTGGCAGCAAGTGTGCCCTGTTTCAGGCCGCACCTTGAAAGCACACATAGTCCATTTGATTCAGCCTTTGTTAAGTATGTAGAGACATATCCAAAATGGATAGGATCACTAAGGAGTGATCAAGGGCCATGGTTGAGTGGTCATCAAGATCTAAGGGTGGAGATTGACTCTCAAGATTGGACAAGAAGTTGGTGCATTATATAAAAGGTCATCTAGCTTCATTCTCATCAACATTGTGAAATAATTTGAGATCAATTATAAAGAGTGACAGACATACAAGAGAGAATTGTGTGAGAGTGCAAAGACACAAAATACAAGAGGGACTCATTGTAGTGAGGCTGGCGATAAAGAGAGAGTAGTATAGATTTGATAGAGAGCATTGTAATAGTTCTTATCATCTTCTTTCTTCTCTTCTTGGTTTCTTCAAGAACTTGAGGTTTCTTAGAGAGGGTTGTTGTATTGTAAAGAACCATTGTTTTAGTGCAGAGAGTTCAGAGGAACTCACGAGGACGTAGACTATTTCCAAACCTCGATAACAAATCGCTTGTCTTCTTTCTTTCTTTGATTTATGTTCCTGTTTTCGATTCCAAATCTTTACAACTCATTCTAGACTTGGGTGTTTGGAAGATCACCACCTGGGCATCTTATCAAGGTGATTTCCAACAGTGGTATCAGAGCTAGTACAGTCGAGTGTCAGAGCAAGAACAAGAAGGTGACGAAGCTAAGACTCCAAGAATCAAAGATCAACTTCTTGGGTGATTCAAGAATGGAGTAAAGATCAAGATCAGATCGTGTTCTTGAGAGTGATTCAAGAACGGTGTTAAGATCCATCTTCGATCGTGTTCTTGAGGTTGAAGAAAGCATTTGTGGGTATTGCATAAATCTGGGATCTTATCCGCAAAGATGGCTTCAAATTTCATTGTTGAGAAGTTTGATGGAAAGGGAGATTTTTCCCTATGGAAGCAGAAGATCAAGGCTGTTCTTATGCAACAGAAAGTGGACTTGGCTATTGGAGAAGATGATGCTTTTCCAGCAAGTATCACGGAGGACCAATGGATTGAAATGAAGAAGATGGCTTACAGCACCATTTTCTTGCACATGTTGGATAGTGTCACAAGGGAGTGCGGAGGCTCGGAAGATCCGGCTGTCATATGGAAGAAACTAGATGAGTTGTTTCTTACCAAAACTCTCCCTAACAAGATTTATCTTCTTAAAAGAATCTTTGCTTTTAAAATGGATCCTAATAAAGAGTTGCAAGATAATCTTGATGTCTTTAATAAACTAGTTCAAGATTTGGCTAGTTGTAGTATTAAATTCTCGGATGAACAATTGGCTATTATTTTGTTAAACTCTCTTCCTAATTGCTTTGATAATTTGATAAATGTTATTGAGTACGGAAGAGATACTTTAACCAAGGAGATTGTGATCAATGCCATAAGGGCTTATGATTTCAAAGCCAAGATGAGGAAGGCATGAAGTGGAAAAGGGTTATTCATAAGAGGAAAGCCAGCAACTCAAAATGGCAGTAGCACTCATGCCAACTACCGGGAGAAATCAAGAGGTAGAGGGCAGAACCATGGGAGATCTCATTCCAAGACAAGACTTGGAGGAGGAAAGAGATGCTTCTACTCCAACAAAGAGGGCCATTTCAAGAAAGATTGTAAGAAGAAGATGTGGGATGAGAGAAGAAGCCATACCAACAATGGAGAAGCTTCGGTTGCCAAAGGAGAACAGCAAGATGATGTACTTGTTGTGTGCTCAAATGTGATCAGGAGGCAAGGCAGTGAGAAGTGGATTCTGGATTCCAAGTGAACTTATCACATGTGCCCTCACAAAGAATGGTTTAAGAATTTCAAGGAGATCAATGATGGAAGGGTCTTCTTGGGGAATGATAATTCTTGCTAAGTGAGAGGGATAGGAGACATCTAGTTCAGGATGTTTGATGGAGTCACAAGGCTACTGCGAAATGTGAGGTATCTTCCAGATTTGAAGAGAAATTTGATCTCATTGGGGCAGCTGGATTCTTTGGGGTATTCTTCCAAAGTAGATGGAGGAAAGATCAAGGTGACCAAAGGATCTTTGGAAGTGATCAAAGCAGCAAGAAATGATGGACTCTATGAGATTATCGGAGAGATAGAAATCAATGATCAAGCAGCAAGCTTGATGGCTGAGATGGATAGGGCAGCCCTTTGGCACACTCGCTTGGGACATATGAGCAAAAATGGCCTGCAAGTTCTTAGTAAGGATGGTCTACTTGGAGGAGACAAAGTAGAGAAACTGGATTTTTGTGAGAGTTACATTCCTAGGAAGCAACACCGGGTCAGCTTCAACACTAGAGTGTACAAGTCTAAGGGCATTCTTGACTATATTCATTCGAACCTTTGGGGACCAGCAAGAACACCAACACAGAGAGGTAACTTTTACTTTTTATCTTTAATTGATGATTATTCAAGAAAAGTGTGGGTTTATTTACTTAGAAATAAATCAGATGCCTTGAATAAATTTGTTGTGTGGAAAAAGTTACTGGAGACTCAAACGGGTAGGGTAGTTAAGGCTTTACGAACCGATAATGGCTTAGAATTTTGCAATAAGGATTTTGATAAATTATGTGAGTTAAATGGCATTCTAAGACATAGAACGGTCGTAAAAACACCTCAGCAAAATGGAGTTGCTGAAAGGATAAATAGAAACCTTATGGAAAAGGTTAGGTGTATGTTAATAGGATCCGGTTTACCAAAATATTTTTGGGGAGAAGCTGTGGCTACAACTGCATACTTGGTTAATAGATCACCCTTTAGGGGTTTAGACCTTAAGACTCTCATGGAGATGTGGAGTGGAAAACCCCCTGAATTAAGCAACCTTAGGACTTTTGGGTGTGCTGCATATGCACATCAAAAGAATGATAAACTTAGCCCAGGGTCTAGAAAATGTGTATTTCTAGGGTATGGTGATGGGGTTAAGGGATATAGGTTGTGGTCCTTAGAAAAGAAGGGCATGAAACTCATTATAAGTAGGGATGATATTTTTAATGAATTGTTATTTCCCTACTTGGAGAAAACTAACCCTGCAGGGGCTAGTGAGCAAACCAGTCCGAAAGTTGTGGAGCATCGCATCAAGGAGAGTTCGGTTCAAGTAGAGCAAGGGAGGTAAGAGGGTTCGGACCAGGTAGAGCCCTTACATGAAGGCCATGCTCAAGGCACTTAAGAGGAGGCTGAACTAGAAGAGGTTGATGCAGCAAGTCAGAATGACTACCAACTCACAAGGGATTGGGAAAAGAGGGTGGTGAGACCACCTTTGAGATATGGGTTTATGGATGCTAATGTAGCAGCTCCTTGGATAGAATGAGAGGTTGAACCAAAAACTTACACGGATGCCATGGAGTGTAAGGATTCATCAAAGTGGCAGCTGGCTATGGAGGAAGAAATGGATTCTTTGATGAAGAACAACTCTTGGGAGTTGGTGCCCAAACCAGAAAAATAGAGAGTTGTTGATTGTAGATGGATCTACAAGATCAAAGAAGGGAATACTCTAGGGGATGAAGTCCGGTATAAAGCTAGGCTGGTGGCAAAGGGGTTCACACAAAAAGAAGGCATAGATTTCACTGAAATCTTCGCACCAGATGTGAAGAACAAGATGATACAGATAGTGTTAGCATTGATGGTATGATTTGATTGGGAAATCGAGCAAATGGATGTGAAGACAGCGTTCTTACATGGAGAGCTCGATGAGAACATTTACATGAGGCAACCCGAAGGCTATGAGGAAGGAAGGCAAGGAGAGTTGGTGTGCAAATTGAAAAAATCTCTCTATGGCCTGAAGCAATCACCTCGGCAATGAAATAAGAGGTTTGATTCCTTTGTAATCAGCTTGGGTTTCATGAGGAGCTACTATGATTTGTGCTTGTACTATAAGGGGCAGAAGGTTGAGGAAGTGGTGATCATCTTCATCTATATTGATGATATGTTGCTAGTTGGGAGAAGCATGGAAAGGATAAGAAAATTGAAGGCTCAATTCAGTGAGGAGTTTGAGATGAAGGATTTTGGCCATGCACAGAAGATCCTTGGGATGTGTATCATCCGAGAAAGGGAAAAAAACAAATTGAAGATCTCTCAAACTTCCTACATAGAGAAGATGATATCTAAGTTCTCTATGGAAGATAGCAAACCAGTGAAGGTTCCCTTTGCTGATCATTTCAAGTTCTCCAGCGATCAATGTCCGAGATCAGAGGCGAAGAAGAAGGGAATGGAAAAGGTCCCTTGTTCTAGTGTTGTTGGTTCTGTTATGTTCACCATAGTAAGCACTAGACCCGATATTGCTCATGCAATAAGTGTTCTCAGTAGGTTTATGAGTAATCCCGGAAAGGAGCATTGGCTTGGGATGAAGTGGTTGCTGAGGTACTTGAAGGGAAGCCCAGAAGTAGGGCTGGTTTATGAGAAGAAAGGTAAGTCCATCTGCCTTGAGGGTTTTGCGGATTCGGACTATGGAGCAGACCGGGATAAAAGAAGATCGATTACCTCTTACTTCTTCAACTTAAACAGATGTTGTGTAAGTTGGAAGGCTCAGTTGCAGCCTGTGGTAGCACTCTCAACAACCGAGGCTGAGTACATAGTGGATATGGAAGCCATTAAGAAGGCTATGTGGTGCAAAGGGCTGCTAGAAGAGTTGAAGGTACTAGAGGAGCAGGTCGTGGTGTTTTCAAATAGTCAAGTGCATTGCACTTATGTAAGAATCCCGTGTTCTATGAGAGGACAAAGCACATGGATGTTCGGTATCATTTCATTCGGGAAAATGTTACGAAATGATGCATTCATGTGGACAAGATAGCCACGGAAGAAAACCTTACAGATTTAGGACCTAAAGTTCTACCTCTAAGTAAGTTCAATCATTGCTTTTGACTACTAAGAACTGAAGTCAGTTGATTGATGACTCAAGATGAGTTTGGATCCTGAAGTTCTTTGCACAATGGTTCAGGTTTAAACACTTAGACAAAAGTAGAGATTGTTGATATTTGTCTAAGGTTTAAACATGGTTTAAACAAGGTTAATGTCTAAATCAAGGTTGAAAGAATAAATTTCAGCATGTTAAAGAAGTGCACACAAGTGTGCGCAACACCATGGAGCAAGGTAAAGGTAGGCACACTAGTGTGTGCGCCTAAGCACACAAGCTGGAAAGTATGTGTATCAGGTCAGGCCAAGGCCTAGCTTTTTCTAGGCCGCAGCACACAGCGTGGAGGAATGCTGGAGGAAGGCCAGGCTGTGGCACACCCTACCCCAGGCCGCGGCTCATAGAATGGCAGCAAGTGTGCCCTGTTTCAGGCCGCACCTTGAAGGTACACATAGTCTGTTTGATTCAACCTTTGTTAAGTACGTAGAGACATGTCCAAAATGCATAGGATCACTAAGGATTGATCAAGGGCCATGGTTGAGTGGTTATCAAGATCTAAGGGTGGAGATTGACTCTCAAGATTGGATAAGAAGTTGGTGCACTAAATAAAGGGTCACCTAGCTTCATTCTTATAAACATTGTGATAGAATTTGAGACCAATTATAAAGAGTGACAGACATACAAAAGAGAATTGTGTGAGAGTGCAAAGACACAAAAACACAAGAGGGACTCATTGTAGTGAGGCTGGTTGTAAAGAGAGAGTAGTATAGATTTGATAGAGAGCATTGTAATAGTTCTTATCATCTTCTTTCTTCTCTTCTTGGTTTCTTCAAGAACTTGAGGTTTCTTGGAGAGGGTTACTGTATTGTAAAGAACCATTGATTTAGTGCAGAGAGTTCAGAGGAACTCATGGGGACGTAGGCTATTGCCGAACCTCGATAACAAATCGCTTGTCTTCTTTCTTTCTTTGATTTCTATTCTTGCTTTCGATTCCAAATCTTTACAAGTCATTCTAGACTTGGGTGTTTGGAATATCACCATCTGGGCATCTTGTCAAGGTGATTTCCAGCAACCTGGATGTCCAGGTGTTACTATTTGGTCATGCAAATATTGCATGAGTTATAACTCAAAAGTTGTAAGCTTAGTGGCAATTTGGGGGGGGGGGTTTAACAGAGTATATATACATATATGTGTATAAGTTTAGTTTTTTTTATTATTTTGTTTTAAACCTTACCAAATCCTGTTTGGTTTTCTCCATTTTACAATTCAAACTACTCTATTTCTCTAAACACTTGGAGACCGAAAGAAAGGTTGAAAGAGCAAAATTTTGAAGGTGTTTACGGGAGAACTTTATAGAGAACTATGAGGAGCACTAAGAAAAATAGAAGGTAATAACGTGAAGTTTATTTTGAAATCAAGCATTGATAAGTGCTTAAATATTCATATTTAAGCCCTTTAATTTACATTTGTTAAGCTTTTAGTTTGTGTATTTTATTCCCTTTCTATGTTTTCTGTGTTTTTATAGGTTCTTAGAGAAAATGGAGCATTTTGGAACTCAGAGAGCAAATCTGGAAAAAAATTGGTGTCTGCCTAAGTGCGATCGAGCATACAAGAAGAACGATCGAGCGCCCAGCACTCGTGCGCACAAGAAGAATGATCGAGTGAACCTTGCGATCGAGCACACACGTACGGCAGTAAATAATAAAATGGTAGAACCTATTTTGGAAATAAACTTAGGGTTTTATTTTATGAGTTCAGGGTTTTTAGATGTTTCTAGGGCTTCCTAAACCTTATAAATAGGCCTATAAACACAGAAACAAAGGAGGCCAGAGGAGATTTTGGAGACGAATTGACGACTCTTCTCCATCATACTTTCGGGTTTCTTCTTTCCTTTATTTTACTTTATGATGTTGTTTAACATCAAAACTATGTGTAACTAACTTCTTAGTAAGGGCTTGATTGAAGCTCTAATTATACTTACTCAATAATTCAGTATTGGTGCCTTTGCGATATTTATGCTGTGATTCTTAACTTGATTAATACCTATTTTTATCTAAATTCCTCATATGTGTTTACCTAATTGACATATGCTTGTGGTATGAATTAGTTAGTTGAATCAATTTGGATGACCGAGTCCTAGGTTTAACAATAGTAACAAAAGAAATCCACGCCGGATTCTTGGGTTAATCAACATGGAAGACCGAGAGTATACACCATGCCCTAGGTCTCATGTGGTTATCGATTTCCACAGATCTTATGCTCTCTTAAGGAACAACTCAGTATACACCATGTTGAATCCCTTAAGAAAGAAAAGAGTTAGAGTATATACCATGCCTAACTCGTTGCTTAGGGAAATTAATAGCTTAACGAGTATACACCATGCCCTTAGGTTGACAAACATTAGGTATTCATAGTATGAGTAAAGCATTAGCATATTGTTTTGTTGTGGTAGCATGATTAGTGGTGGATATCAAGTCCCTACACCTTTATCATTACCAATCCAAACTCAATATTTATTTCTCTCATTTTATATTGTAAATTTAATTCTAAAGCGTAACTCACCAATCCCTGTGGAGATGATCTCGCATTTTGCACACTATACTACTTTGTTGACCTTGTGCACTTGCAAGTAAAAGTGTTCAAATATTTTCTTACTAATTTAGGTAGATTTTTGCATGACAAGTTTTTTGCGCCGTTGTCAGAGATTGCTCTAAATTTCTGTTTAGAATTAATTTTTCGTTCAGTTTTATTTTTCTGTTCTATTTTATTCTGTTTCATCAGAAACTTAATTTATTTCTTTTTTGTGTTTGCTTTTTTTTCTGTTTCAGGTGTGCAACAGAGTAATTTGTGGCACTGCGATCGAGCTCAGTGCTTGGTGCTATCAAGTGCACTTGAAGCAGAGACTACCCGAGCAACAGTACTGAAACTGCTGCACTAAAGCATTTCAACTAATTCATTCAAGGGCTTCAATCCAGGAATCCAACATTCTTTCCCCTCGATATAGAGCTTGAGCGAACCATTCAACAAAAGCTTAGAGACAACGTTGAAGAGGTAGAAGAAGAATTCGAGGGAGAAGAAATGGTGGAATAGCTTGACAACCAACCGCCACCAGAGTGAAGACCTATGAAGCAATCCTTCATTCCCCGCAACATATCCTTTTATTTTTAGTATTTTTCACATTTCTTGTTAATATTTGTTTTTATGTTGACCTTTTGTTTTTCTCATAACCTTTTACTTTTAGTATCTTTTGTCTTCCGGTATTACTTTCGTTTTACTTTTTCAGGGACAATGTGTGTACATCAGTTCAAGTTTAGGGGTGAGCTATGAGCCATGCCAGCCAGCTAGTTCTCCATCTCCCAGGTCAGATCTTTCCATGTATTCACACATTAGGGACAATGTGTAGTTTAAGTTTGGGGGTATGGGAGACACATTCACACACACTCTGTCCCATTTTTTTTATTATTATTGAAAAGATAAACTCATATTCATGTTGTTCTGAAAATTTTGGTTGATTTAAACGAATATTGTGATAAGATTTCATCAGTAAGCTTAAAATCTAGAACACATTGTCTAATAATAAAGTTTTAAAAGTTTAATTACTTACTTTAAGGCATTTAAGAATTCACAAGTTTGATCTAATCTGACACGAGCACATTAACACATAATTATGTGGGGTATGACATATAATTATAATATGTATGTTTCCATGGCTTAATTGTAACTGGATGACTTGTTAGATGAACACTTTGGCATATAAAATAGAAAAAACAATTATTGCACAAAAAGAAAAAATAAAATGCTCCTAATGATCATTAAATAAACTTTGCACTGAGTAACTGGACCTCTTACCTCAGTAAGCAGTGAGTGTTCATGTCAAAAGGTGAGAATTTTGCTCATAATGATCATTAAAATAAATTTTCCACTGAGTAACTGGACCTCTTGCCTCAATAAGCAGTGAGTGTTCATGTCAAAAGGTCAGAATTTTGCTTGGCAACATTAAGACCAGTTAGTTTCATAGCCTTTTTTACTCGAGTTAGTAAGTCTTTAGGGGTGTCTTTTCACCTAATGCCCTAAAACCATCTGGTTTGGGAGTCATTGGCTAAATACTCACTATATGGGTCAATTAGAAAGCTTAAAAGAACTAAACATGGCAAAAATCTCATAATAAAAGAAAAGAAGGAAATAAAACTATGCCATTATTGCTCATTATGGTGGGAAATTCGATGAATCTTGAGACACCGAAACACTACATGTTGGAGTTATTTGGAAGCTTCATCTTTTATGTGCTAGTTTACCACACACTAAGTCAGACTTGTGATGCCTTAGCCAGCCTCGTGTAAGTGATTAGATTTTAAAACTCCTATTCATTGCAAAGATGGGTTTGTATTTTAAGCTTGCTTATGAATAAATATCATGGTTTTGTGTGTGACCTAAATTTTTGGATACCATGAATGGTGGATTTATCTTTGCTATTGTTTTTCAGTTAGTTTTTAGTTTTGTATTGCTAAGGGACTAGCAATATGTAAGTTTAGAGGTGTGATAAGTGTTTAAATATTCATATTTAAGCCCTATAATTTACATTTGTTAAGCTTTTAGTTTGCATATTTTATTCTATTTTATTTCCTTTATGTGTTTTCTATTTTTTATAGGTTCTTGGAAAAAAAGAAGCATTTTGGAACTCAGAGAGCAAATCTGAAAAAAATAAAATAAATAAAAATAAATAAATAAAAAAAAACTGGAGTTTTCCTAAGTGCGAACAAGCGCACAAGAAGACCGATCGAGCGCATCAGCACTCGTGCGCACAAGAATAAGGCTTGAGCGAACCTTGCAATCGAGTGCACCAATATGCGATCGAGCGCACACGTACAGCAGTAAACTGTAAAACGGCAGAACCTATTTTGGAAATAAACTTAGGGTTTTATTTACGAGTTCTAGGGTTTTTAGATGTTTCTAGGGCTTCCTAAACTTTATAAATAGGCCTGTAAACACATAAACAAAGGAGACCGGAGGCCAGAGTAGATTTTGGAGATGAATTGACAACTCTTCTCCATCATATTTTTGGGTTTCTTCTTTCCTTTATTTTACTTTATGATGTTGTTTAACATCAAAACTATGTGTAACTAACTTCTTAGTAAGGGCTTGATTGAAGCCCTAATTATGCTTACTCAATAATTCAGTATTGGCGCCCTTGTGATATTTATGCTATGATTCTTAACTTGATTAATGCCTATTTTTATTTAAATTCCTTATATGTGTTTGCCTGATCGACATATGCATGTGGTATGGATTAGTTAGTTGAATCAATTTGGATGACCGAGTCCTGAGTTTAACAATAGTGACAAAAGAAATCCACACTAGATTCTTAGGTTAATCAACATGGGAAACCGAGAGTATACACCATGCCCTAGGTCTCATATGGTTGTCGATTTCCACAGATCTTATGCTCTCTTAAGGAATAACTCAGTATACACAATGTTGAATCCCTTAAGAAAGAAAAGAGTTAGAGTATACATCATGCCTAACTCGTTGCTTAGGGAAATCAATAGCTTAAGGAGTATACACCATGCTCTAAGGTTGACAAACATTAGGTATTCATAATATGAGTAAAGCATTGGCATATTGTTTTGTTGTGGTAGCATGATTAGTGGTGGATATTAAGTCCCTACGCCTTTATCATTATCAATCCAAACTCAATATATATTTCTCTCATTTTATATTGCAAATTTAATTCTAAAGCGAAACTCACCAATCCCTGTGGAGATGATCTCGCATTTTGCACACTATACTACTTTGTTGAACTTATGCAATTGCAAGTAAAACTGATCAAATATTTGCTTATTAATTTAGGTAGATTTTTGCATGACAAGCATACATGAAATTTCTCGGAATTCAAAGTGAGAATTTTCAAAGGGTGTGAATTATGGAAGAATTGAAGAAAAAAATTAGAAATTTTAATATAAATATTATGTCAAGTGTTGACGGTCAGCAACCGGGGGAAATTGCTTAGAGAACCAAGAAAGGCAATGAAGTGATCCTCGGGTAGTTCTAAGTGTTACGTGGTAAGTTAGATTTACTTTAAGTAATCTAGATAAAAATGAAATATCTAGTGATAATATTAAAATAAATTATTAGCTTATGCTTTGGTGGTAGATGAAAAATTGATTGATAGGAATTTTGGACATGCAGAAAATTCTTAGATGAGAAATAATATTTTTGGAATAATAAGTTTATTTAATAATAAAAGCGATAAGTGAAATTTTTTATGAGCTATGGTTAATGTTTTCATACGAATTATGAGGAGATGAAATTTAGTGGATCTTAACAAGCTATGATGGATGATTTGATGTGATTTATGATGAGAGGAATTTAGTGAAAAATTTTAAATAATAATTTGAGAATAATCAAGATTGCCAATTTAAATATTTGAATTTATGTTTGTTTTTATGCTATTGTTCATATACATATTTCATATCATTGTTCATATGCATATGCATGAAATAAAAGAACCAGGAGGGGGTCAGTCTAATTGAAAAACCGTGACAGCCGATATATGCTGAAAATAAATGAAAACCGTGACAACCAGTATATGCTGGAAATAAATACCGTGACAGTCGGTATATGCTGGAAATAAAGAACCAGGAGGGGGCCAATCTAAGATAAAAACATGTCGACATGTGGGAAGAAACATATTTTAAATATTGATTGCATTACTGAAATGCTGAAGTGTTGTTCGTTATTGGGAATTTATTTATAGATGAATGAGTCTCACAGAGAGACAGTTATGGTGAGAAAGAAACATAGAAGTATGATATGATAAGAACCATCTAAATGGCAGACTTTATGCTGTGAACCTCATTACGAGGTAATTATGAGATAATTGATGGTCTTAAGGTGAACCAATAAATAAGAAGAGTAGATTGATAAAGAATGGGACTTATGATATGTGTAGTGATAGCGGAATGCTAGTATCAAGTTGTATGAGATATAAATGATTAAATATTGAAAGACCATTTATACAAATTAAGTACTTATATTAAATTTAATTCACTGAGCTTGTGAAGCTCACCCCTCATTGTACAATGATTTCAGGTAGTAGGCAGGACAAATAGTTTGGTGAGTTGAGGTTCAGACAAAATCATTATCTGTATGCTATGTACGTGTCCACATCCTCAGACTAATGAGAAAATAAAATAAAAATTTATTTGTAAATATTAATGCATTCTACGTTGTATATAATTGATAAGTGCTTAAATATTCATATTTAAGCCCCTTAATTTATAGTTGTTAGGCTCTTTGTTTATGTATTTCAGTATATTCTACTTCATTTTTGTGTTTTCTGTGTTTTTTATAGGTTTTTTAAGAAAAGATAGCATTTTGGAGCTCTAAGGAAGAAAACTGAAGATCTGAAACCAGATAGGTGTGATCGAGCGCACAGAAGAGTGCGATCGAGCGCACAAGCACCCAGTGCCCATGCCAGGATCAAGCACAGCTTGCACTCAGGCATCTGCACTCGAGCAAAATAGTGTGCGATCAAGCACATACGTACAGTAAACCAGCAGAACCTGTTTTGAAAATAATGGTTCGGGTCTTATATTGGAAATTAGGGTTTCGAGGTGTCCTTAGAACCCTATAAATAGACTTGTAAAACACAGAAACAATATCTCCCTTTTAGTTTAGTTTTTGTTCGGGAAGGCCGGAGGCCGGACGAGCCCGGAGAAGAGATTGTGGAGATGAATTGATGACTCTTCTCCATAGTGTTTTCGGGTTTCTTCTTTCCTTTGTTATTTTACTTTATGATGTTGTTTAGCATCACAACTATGTGTAACTAACTTACTAATAGGGCTCGATTGAAGCCCTAATTATGCTTTTCCATATATATTCATTGATTGTTTTTGCAAATAGCCATGTTATGATGCTTTAATTGATTAATGCCTATTTTATTGAATTCCTTATATGTGTGTGTTTGATCAACGTATGCATGTAGTATGGATTAGTTAGTTAGATCAATTTGGATGATCACGTCCTAGGTCTGACAACAGTAACAAAAGAAATCCAAGCAAGGTTCTTGGGTTAATCAACATGAGAAACTGGGAGTATATACCATACCCTAGGTCTTGTGTGGTTATCGATTTCCACATATCTTATGCTCTTTTAAGGAACAACTCAGTATACACCATGCTGAATCCCTTAAGAAAGAAAAGAGTTAGAGTAGATACCATGCCTAACTCATTGCTTAGGGAAATCAATAGCTTAAGGAGTAGATACCATGCCCTTAGGTTGGCAACCATTAGGTATTTATAGTAGGCCTAGAGCATTGGCACATTACTTATTGGGAAAGTATGATTAGTGGTGGATATCAAAGCCCTATGTTCTCATCATTATCAATCTAGACTTAATATTTATTTCTATCAATTTTTACATTGTGAAACTGATTCTAAAATGAAATTCACCAATCCCTATGGAGATGATCTCGAACTTGCACACTATGCTACTATTGACCTTGTGCACTTGCAAGTAAAACTGTACGATTATTTGCTTATTTATTTAGGTAGATAAACGCACAACAAGTTTTTGGCACCCTCACCCATGATTTCACAAGAATGGATACTAAGCCGACAATTGCAGATGTTACTGATGACATCACTAAAGCTGTGCACCTCCTAGTGGCCTCTCCAAAGCATCCAAGCACCAAATTTGGCATTGAAGCAGTTGCTGATGCATTCAACTTATGCTTTTCTAAGAGGGACTAAGAACGTCTGGCTGAAGACGTTAAACTTAGCGCTCATGGGATGCACCCCACAGCTTATCCTTTTATTTTTATTGTTTTTCATATTTATTATTATTTATTTATTTTTCGTACTTTTTGTTTTCCCGTATTACGTTAGTTTTTTCTTTTTTTAGGGACAAGGTATGCATCCGTTGAAGTTTGGGGGTGTGCTATGAGCCATACCGGCCCAGTTAGTTCTCCATCTCCTAAGTCAGATCTTTCCATGTTATTCACACATTGAGGACAATGTGTAATTTAAGTTTGGGGAGTATGGGAGACACATTCACACACTTGTCCTAGTTTTTCACACTTGTCCCAGTTTTTTTTTTAAAAGATAAATGCATATTCATATTATGTTGAAAATTTTTGTTGATCTAAACGAATACTGTGATATGATTTCATTAGTGAGCTTAAAATCCTAAACACATTAGCTGATAATAGAGTTTTAAGGTCTAGTTACCTACTTTTGGCATTTGAGAACTCACAAGCTTGATCTAAATCTAACACAGCACATTAACACATAATTGTGTGGGGTATGACATATAACTTTAATGTGTATGTTTCCATGGCTTAATTGTAACTGGATGACTGATGAGTGCCAAATATTGCATATTTTGGCCCTTTAATTTACATTTGTTAGCTTAGTAATTTGTTACTTTGAGTTGTTTTCATTGTTTTTCAGGTTTACAAGCACTGGGAAAAGAGTTTCACTAAAATTGCCAAAATCGCCTTACAGATCAGTCATTTTTGTGGATTTTACTGTATTGATTCCGGAAGAACCAGGAGATGAGCCATATATGGTTGGAAAGATCCGGAAGTCTATTTTCTGAGGGATTTTACGGCTTGCAAAAACGATTTTTCTAGAGAAAGTTATGGCCATTTTAGTAAACAAGGTTCAAGCTGAAGAAGTCTAGTGCGCTCGATCGCACCAGACTTGCGATCGATCGCAAATGCGCTCTTGCACATCCCACATCGGTTAAAAATGCTCTGTACTGAGCCAATGTGCGCTCGAGCGCACCAGAGTGCGATCGATCGCACTCGGGCAGTATCCCACATCAATTTTGAAACCCATTATGCTCCGGGACTCCCCCTATATAAACACCATCTGACCTCATCATTCAGTGTACAATTCCTAAGCCACTTTGGTGTTTACCGGTGGACGTCTGCCAGCATTCTGGTGGATCCCGAAGGCATTGCTACCACGAGGGGAAGCGCCGCCCGGCAGCGAGTGGAATTTCTCCCATGTAAAGTTGTTTATTTATTTCTTTATATTCAGTTGTTTTAGTTTAAATGTTTAGCACTTTTTATTATAGTTTTATAGTTATGAGTGGCTAGACTCTTCAGCTAAGGTTGAAGATGAAGCCCCGCCGTTGTTTGGCGTAGTAGTTCAGATTTGCTTGTACAAATCTGACAATTTTTAGTATAAATGTTCTGTCAATTATTTGAGTTAATCTTATAATTGATTGAGTTTAAATTGTCTGTTGGATTTTCTTTGTGTTTCATCTGATGGATACATTGAATGCTTTTCGATTAAATTGGATTCCCTTTGTGATTTGTTAAGAGCGGATACATCGGGTGCTTTTGGTTTAGTTGGGATATTCTTTGTTTTTTGTCTTATAGTTGGATTCATAGAATGTTTTGATAGGCTATATTTTTAGAACATGTATGCTTAACTTCGGTGGGGTGGATTCGGAAACCTTAGTGCTTTTTATTATTAGTTTTAAAATCAATTTAATTTAGTTTTAATTTATTTTACAAAATATCATTCTGAAATTTGGAACTAGGTTAAAATAGAGTTAGTTTAGATTAAAAATTATATTTTCACAACGAAATTCCCTGTGGATTCGACCTCGCACTTGCACACGCTATACTGCAAACGACTCGTGCGCTTGCGAGTAAATTAAAACTCACAACAAGTTTTTGGCGCCGTTGCCGGGGAATTGTTTTGTTTGTGAAAATTTTTAGTCTGAATTGATTTTATTTTTCTACTAGTTAATTTAATTTAATAAAAAAATAAAAAATAAAAAAAATTTGAGTTTTGTATTTGCTTTATTCTGTTGCTTCTGCTGGTTAGTATCTCATTATTTTTCTGTTAGTGTATGCTTGGTCGGAGATCCTTGAACTTAGATTTGACACATTTAGATCCCGACTTAGAAAGAACTCTTAGAAGGCAGAAAAGAGCGCTAGTTGAGAGAGAGACAGTTGAGATGGCAGAGAATTATAAGAATGCAAATCATCCTGAACATGTAGAGCAACCTAGAGCTTGGAACGTGGACTCCACTACATCCCTTAGGGACTTGTTCGCACCTGTTGCGACTAACTCATCCTCTTGCATAGTGTTGCCACCGACCAATGCCACCCACTTTGACTTGAAGCCACATGTCATCCAACTCTTACCCTCATTCTATGGCTTAGATCTTGAAAATCCTTATAGCCATGTGAAGAAGTTCAAAGACATTTGTGCCACATTCAAATTCCAGAACTTCTCTGAAGAGTCAGTCCATCTTCGACTCTTCCCTTTTTCTCTTCACGATAGAGCTAGGGTGTGGTTGGATTCCAACACGCCCGGGTCTATTACATCTTGGGAAAACCTGCTTAGCAAATTTTATCATAAGTTTTTCCCAATGTCTAGAATGAATGAGTGCCGAAAGGAGATCAGCTCTTTCACTCAGGATGAGGATGAAAAATTTTCTGAGGGTTGGGAGCGCTTTAAAGAGTTACTGATCAGATGCCCTCCACATGGATATGAGAAGTGGAGACTCGTTCAATTCTTCTATCAAGGGTTGACTCAACCCAACCGTAGCATGATCGAGTCTATGAATGGGGGGGCATTCTTGAGTCTGACAGGAGACGAAGCATATATGGCGTTGGACAAGTTGTCCGACAACTCACAGCAGTGGGATTTTTCAAGCTGTCGAGATAAGTCCATTCGTGCTCCTAAGAGAGGAGGCATCTATGAGGTCCGAGAGGACGCTGATTTGAGGATAAAGTTAGATGCCCTCACTAAGAAGATTGACGCTCTCACTGTGAGCCAATCCATCAATGCTGCCAACACATTCAATGTTGA
Organism: Bretschneidera sinensis; assembly: GCA_023935145.1. Taxonomy (NCBI): domain Eukaryota; kingdom Viridiplantae; phylum Streptophyta; class Magnoliopsida; order Brassicales; family Akaniaceae; genus Bretschneidera; species Bretschneidera sinensis. The sequence continues at coordinate 57,810,132 of CM043701.1, read as the reverse complement.
AAGCTGTTCCATCTGTGCTAGTCCCATGCATCTAGCACAGAATTGCCCATCAATGCCGGCTTGTGCCGAGTATCCTATGGAACAAGTAAATGCTTTCAATGACTTTCGAAGGCAGTCAAATGGATCGTACTCCGAGACGTACAATCCAGGGTGGCGGAACCACCCAAATTTTTCATGGAGGCAGAACCAACCAATGAATCAGGGAGGATCCTCTCATCATGCTCAAAATCAATATCCTCCCGGATTTGCCCCACAAATTCCTAATCATGGTCGTTCTGCCCATCCAGCACCTTCACCTGCTTACCATGCACCCGCTCAAACACCAGCGCCAGTTTCACAGTCGCTTGAGGACACCCTCAAGGAATTCATGAAGGCGACTAGCCAAAATATGAGCGATGTGAGGAGTGCAACAATGGTAAACACCCAAGCAATTGCCAAGCTGGAGAGTCAAATAGGGCAAATTGCAAGTCACTTGGGTGAGAGAGAGAAGGGGAAGTTCCCCAGTCAGCCCGTGCCCAACCCGAAAGGACAATATATGGTTGAGAGTTCATCAACTCCTTCGCACGGGGCGGAACAAGTATAGTCGATTGTCGCACTGAGGTCTGGGAGACAAGTGGATAATCGAGTGGAAGAGAGCCCTGCTATGCAGCAAGGGCAAGGAAGTGGCAATACAGAGAAGAGAGATGCTGAGCCATCTATAGCCACACCTACTGAGAAAGACCCTCCTAGGTCGTTTATACCTAGAGCGCCCTACCCCGAGAGATTACAGGCGCCCAAGAAAGGAGGGAAGTATGAGGAAATTCTGGAGGTATTCAAGCAAGTCCAAATCAATATCCCATTTTTGGATGCCATCCATCAAATGCCATCATATGCCAAGTTTCTAAAGGACTTGGTCACTATCAAAAGGAGGACGAATGTCCCAAAAAAGGCATTTTTGACCGAGCAAGTCAGCTCAATCCTTCAGTGCAAGCTACCCATCAAGTATAAGGACCCGGGGTGTCCTACCATCTCTTGCACGATAGGAGTCAGCCACATTGAGAGGGCTCTCTTGGATCTAGGGGCGAGTGTGAATCTTCTACCCTACTCAGTCTATTTACAATTGGGGTTAGGAGAATTGAAGCCCACATCCACTACGCTTTAATTGGCTGACAGGTCAGTGAAAAGACCACGGGGAATAGTTGAGGACGTTTTGATAAAAGTGGATAAGTTCTATTTCCCCGTGGATTTTATTGTGCTTGACACAGAGCCGGTTCAGAATATAGGGATTCAAATACCGGTTATTCTAGGGCGACCATTCTTAGCCACGGCTAACGCCCTGATAAATTGTAGGACAGGGGTGATGAAGATCTCCTTCGGAAATATGACAGTGGAGTTGAATATTTTTGATATCACTAGGCAACCACATGAATATGATGAAGTGAGAAATGTATGCTTGATAGAGGAGATTCTTGAGGAGACTGTGAATGAATCAAGCACTGAGGACCCCCTGGAGGCATGTTTTGCTCAATTTGGAGAGGATTTGGATTTAGATAAATTACTTGAGCAAGCAAATGCCATTTTGGAGTCTCCTCCTCGGGAGAGCAGTAAGATGGAGGAGATTGCGGATGACTCCAGCACTGAGGACCCCCTAGAGGCATGCTTTGCTCAATTTGGAGAGGATATGGATTTAGATAAATTACTTGAGCAAGCGAATGCCATTTTAGAGTCTCCTCCTCGGAAGAGCAATAAGATGGAGGAGACCACCGCACCTGAAACCCCCAAGAAGGAACTTAAGCCTTTACCAGATAATCTTAAGTATAAGTTCCTAGGTTCAGCCGATAGTTTGCCTGTGATTATACCTTCCGATTTGGGTGATGCTCTAGAGGAGAAATTATTGGACGTCTTAAAAGAGCATAAGGAAGTTATAGGCTGGACTATTGAGGATGTCAAGGGGATCAGCCCCTCGTTGGTGATACACACGATACATTTGAAGGAGGATGCTGAGCCATCGAGGGAGCCACAAAGAAGGCTCAACCCTGCTTTGCAAGAGGTTGTGAGGGCGGAAGATATTAAGCTATTAGAGGCAGGGATCATTTATCCCATCTCTGATAGCAAATGGGTGAGCCAGATTTCAGTCGTGCCCAAACGTGCTAAATTTACGGTAGTAAATAGAGACAACGAGTTGGTTCCAACTCGAGTGCAGTCAAGATGGAGAAAGTGTCTAGACTACCGTAAATTGAATGTTGCCACTAGGCCTGATCATTTTTCATTCCCATTTATTGATCAGATGGTGGAGCGTTTAGTTGGGCATGTTTACTAATGTTGGGTCTGGCTGAAGACGTTAAACTTAGCGCTCATGGGAGGCACCCCACAGCTTATCTTTTCTTTTGTTTATTTATTATTTCGCATTTTTATGATTAATGTTTGTTTCTAGTATTTTTTGTTTTCCAGTTTTTATTTTTCAGGGACAAAGCGTACTTCAGTTCAAGTTTGGGGGTATGCTATGAGCCATACCAGTCCAGATAGTTCTCCATATTTCAGGTCAGCTCTTTCCATATTAGTCACACATTGGGGTCAATGTGTAATTTAAGTTTGGGGGTATGGGAGACACATCACACACTTTGTCCTAATTTGTTGTCTTTTCGTCATAGAGATAAATGCATGCTCATGTTATCGTGAAATTTTAGTTGATCTAAACATTTTCTGTGATGTGATGTCATTGGTGAGCTTAACATTTTGAACATATGATCTGGTGATAAATTTTTAAAATTTAGTTACTTACTTTAGGCATTTTGAGAATTCACATGTTTAATCTAATCTAACACGAGCACATTAGCACAAATTATGTGAGGTATGACACGTGATTTTAATGTGTATTTTTCCTTATCTTAACTGTAACTGGATGACTTGTTGGATGAACTCTTGGGCATAGGAAAATATAAAAAAAAAAAAATTTATTATCAATAAACTTTTCGCTGAATAACTGGACCTCTTGCCTCAGTAAGCAGTGAGTGTTCACGTCAAAAGGTGAAATTTTGCTTGGTAATATTAAGGTCGGTTTAATTTCGTAGCCTTTTTGACTCGAGTTAGTAAGTCCTTAGGGGTGTCTTTACACCTAATGCCCTAAAACCATCTGGTTTGGGAGTCATTGACTTAACACTCGCTACATGGGTCAATTAGAAAGCTCAAGGGAACTAAGCATAGCCGTGCCTTAATAATAAAAAAAAAAAAAAAAAGAGTGAATAAAATAAAAACTATCCCTTTTCGTTCATTTTTGATGCGAAATTCGGTGAATCTTGAGACATGGAGACCTTACACATTAGAGTTACTTGGAAGCTTCATTTTTATATGTTAATTCACCTTACACTGATTCAAGCTTGTGATGCCTTATCCTGCCTTTTGTAAGTAATTAGATTTTAACATTTCTATTCATTGCGAAGATGGGTTTACCTTTTTAAGCTTGCTTATGAATGAATATCATGGTGATGTGTGCTCCTTAAATTTTTGGATACCATGAGTGATGACTTTATCTTTATGTTCTTTGTTTTTCATTGAGTCTTTTATTTTGTTTTGCTAAGGGACTAGCAAATTGTAAGTTTGGGGGTATTTGATGAGTGCCAAATATTGCATATTTTGGCCCTTTAATTTACATTTGTTGGCTTAGTAATTTGTTACTTTGAGTTGTTTTCATTGTTTTTCAGGTTTACAAGCACTGGGAAAAGAGTTTCACTAAAATTGCCAAAATCGCCTTACAGATCAGTCATTTTTGTGGATTTTACTGTATTTATTCCGGAAGAACCAGGAGATGAGCCATATATGGTTGGAAAGATCCGGAAGTCTATTTTCTGAGGGATTTTACGGCTTGCAAAAACGATTTTTCTAGAGAAAGTTATGGCCATTTTAGTAAACAAGGTTCAAGCTGAAGAAGTCTAGTGCGCTCGATCGCACCAGACTTGCGATCGATCGCAAATGCGCTCTTGCACATCCCACATCGGTTAAAAATGCTCTGTACTGAGCCAATGTGCGCTCGAGCGCACCAGAGTGCGATCGATCGCACTCGGGCAGTATCCCACATCGATTTTGAAACCCATTATGCTCCGGGACTCCCCCTATATAAACACCATCTGACCTCATCATTCAGTGTACAATTCCTAAGCCACTTTGGTGTTTACCGGTGGACGTCTGCCAGCATTCTGGTGGATCCCGAAGGCATTGCTACCACGAGGGGAAGCGCCGCCCGGCAGCGAGTGGAATTTCTCCCATGTAAAGTTGTTTATTTATTTCTTTATATTCAGTTGTTTTAGTTTAAATGTTTAGCACTTTTTATTATAGTTTTATAGTTATGAGTGGCTAGACTCTTCAGCTAAGGTTGAAGATGAAGCCCCGCCGTTGTTTGGCGTAGTAGTTCAGATTTGCTTGTACAAATCTGACAATTTTTAGTATAAATGTTCTGTCAATTATTTGAGTTAATCTTATAATTGATTGAGTTTAAATTGTCTGTTGGATTTTCTTTGTGTTTCATCTGATGGATACATTGAATGCTTTTCGATTAAATTGGATTCCCTTTGTGATTTGTTAAGAGCGGATACATCGGGTGCTTTTGGTTTAGTTGGGATATTCTTTGTTTTTTGTCTTATAGTTGGATTCATAGAATGTTTTGATAGGCTATATTTTTAGAACATGTATGCTTAACTTCGGTGGGGTGGATTCGGAAACCTTAGTGCTTTTTATTATTAGTTTTAAAATCAATTTAATTTAGTTTTAATTTATTTTACAAAATATCATTCTGAAATTTGGAACTAGGTTAAAATAGAGTTAGTTTAGATTAAAAATTATATTTTCACAATGCAATTCCCTGTGGATTCGACCTCGCACTTGCACACGCTATACTGCAAACGACTCGTGCGCTTGCGAGTAAATTAAAACTCACAACAATGACCTGTTAGATGAACACTTTGGCATAGAAAAAAAAATATAGAGAAATTTTTTATTACACAAAAAGATAAAATAAAATGCTCCTAATGATCATTAAATAAACCTTCCACTGAGTAACTGGACCTCTTGCCTCAGTAAGCAGTGAGTGTTCACGTCAAAAAGTGAAATTTGTGCTTATAATAATCATTAAATAAAGTTTTCACTGAGTAACTGGGCCTCTTGCCTCAGTAAGCAGTGAGCGTTCATGTCCAAAGGTGGGAATTTTGCTTGGCAGCATTAAGACCAGTTAGTTTCATAGCTTTTTTACTCAAGTTAGTAAGTCCTTAGGGGTGTCTTTACACCTAATGCCCTAAAATCATCTGGTTTGGGAGTCATTGGCTAAATACTCACTACATGGGTCAATTAGAAAGCTCAAGGGAACTCAATATGGCAAAAATCTCATAATAAAAGAAAAAATAAATAAATAAATCTATGCCATTATTGTTATTCTGATAGGAAATTCGATGAATGTTGAGACACCGAAACACTACACATTGGAATCATTTGAAAGCTTCATCTTTTATGTGCTAGTTCACCATACACTGATTCGGACTTTTGATGCCTCAGCCTGCCTCTTGTAAATAATTAAAATTTAAAACTCCTATTCATTGCGAAGATGGGTTTGTACTTTAAGCTTGCTCATGAATAAATATCATGGTTTGTGGAACACTTAAATTTTCGGATACCATGAATGATGGATTTATCTTTGCATCGTTGTTTTTTATTTAGTTTTTAGATTCGTATTGCTAAGGAACTAGCAATATGTAAGTTTGGGGGTGTGACAGGAGCTTAAATATTATTTAAGCTCCTTAATTTACATTTGTTAAGCTCTTAGTTTGCGTATTTTATTCTATGTTACTTCTTTTATGTGTTTTCTATGTTTTCATATGTTCTTAGAGAAAAAGAAGCATTTTGGAACTCAAAGGACAAAAGCTGGAAAAACTGGTGTCTGCACATGTGATTGAGTGCACCAGACATGCGATTGAGCGTACAAATGCTCAAGTACCCATGCCATGCACAACCGCAACCTATGCTCACGCATAAAAGACCAATGATCTAGCGCACATGCGCTTGAGTGCAACAGTGTGCGATCGAGCGCACACGTACGACAGTGAACAGTAAAATGGCAGCACCTGTTTTAGAAACTAGGGTTAGGGCCCTGTTTTGGAAATTAAAGTTTTGAGGTGTCCTTAAGAACCCTATAAATAGACTTTTAAAACACAGAAACAATATCTCCCTTTTAGTTTAGTTTTTATTTGGGGAGGCCAGAGGCCAGACGAGCCCGAAAAAGAGAATGTGGAGACGAATTGACGACTCTTCTCCATAATGTTTTCGGGTTTCTTCTTTCCTTTGTTATTTTACTTTATGATGTTGTTTAGCATCACAACTATGTGTAACTAACTTTCTAGTAAGGGCTTGGTTGAAGCCCTAATTATGTTTATTCAATAATTCAGTATTGACGCCTTTACAATATTTATGTTGTGATGCTTAACTTGATTACTGTCTGTGTTTATTTAAATTCCTCATATGTGTTTGCTGATCAACATATGCATGTGGTATGGATTAGTTAGTTGAATCAATTTGGATGACCGAGTCCTAGGTTTAACATTAGTAACAAAAGATATCCACACCGGATTCTTGGGTTAATCAACATGGGAAACCGGGAGTATACACCATGCCCTAGGTCTCGTGTGGTTATCGATTTTCACAAATCCTATGCTCTCTCAAGGAACAACGTAGTATACACCATGTTGAATCCCTTAAGAGAGAAAAGAGTTAGAGTAGATACCATGTCTAACTCGTTGCTTAGGGAAATCAATAGCTTAAGGAGTAGATACCATGCCCTTAGGTTTACAAACATTAGGTATTCATGATATAAGTAAAGCATTGGCATATTATTTTGTTGGGGTAGCATAATTAGTGGTGGATACCAAGTCCCTACACCTTTATCATTATTATTAATCTAGACTCAACATTTATTTCTATCTATTTTTACTTTGTGAAATTAATTCTAAATCGAAATTCACCAATCCCTGTGGAGATGATCTCGCACTTGCATACTATGGTATTGTTGACCTTGTGCACTTGCAAGTAAAATTGTATGAGTATTTGCTTATTTATTTAGGTAGATAAACGCATAACAACCGTCATGTCTGTTTGGTAGATGGGACTAGTAGGAACAAATGGAATCCATTTTGGATCACCGGTTAAAAACCGTGCTGGTTTTCAAGAAAAAACATTGATAACTTAGTTGTTTGAAGTGCAAAATAGTAAAATACTTGTCTAGGATGAGGCGGGGTTACCGTCAAGTCCGTTTGGTAGAATGTGACCAATGGGAATAAACGGAATCCGTTTTGGATTACTTGTTAAAACCTGCATGAGTTTTCGGAAAAGAAGTAGGTAGCTTAGCCTTTTTAAGCTCAAAAGAGTAAAATACTTGTCTAATTGACAAGGTGAGGTTACCATCACATCTATATGGTAAAATGTGACCAGTGAGAACAAACATAATCTATTTTGGATCTCTAGTTAGCGGTTTAAAGTAAAAAAAAAAAAGAGTAAAATACTTGTCTACTGGACGAGGCAGGGTTACCATCACTTCTGTTTGGTAGAATGTGACTAATAGGAACAAACATAATCCATTTTGTATCACGGGTTAAAAATTACACGGGTTTTCAGAAGAAAAAAAATATAAGTAACTTTGTGGTTTTAAGGTCAAAAGAGTAAAATACTTGTCTAATGGACAAGGCAGGGTTACCGTCACGTCCATTTGGTAGAATGTGACTAGTGAGAACAAACATAATCCATTTTGGATCACTGGTTACAAACAGTGCGGGTTTTTAGGGAAAAAACATAAATATCTTAGCAGTTTTAAGGTCAAACGAGTAAAATACTTGTCTAATGGATGAGATGATGTTACCGTTACGTCTGTTTGGTAGAACGTGACGAGTGGGAACAAACGGAATCCATTTTGGATCATCGATTACAAACCGTGCGGGATTTCGGAAAAAAAAACGTAGATAACTTAGTTTTTTTCTACGAGAATGGTTTTTAATCAACTTATTTAGCTTTTTTCTTCAATAATGCTTTTTTTTTTGTTTTAGTCATCCCTCGATGATGCTGGGGAGGATGATGATGATGACGATGCTAGGGAGGATGATGAGGACATTAAGGATCTCATGCATGACGACGATCTCGAGGACCCCTAAGACCATTTTTTTGGATTATATTGGATGATTTTTTATTTAAATATTATCAGATTTCTTGTTTATTATTATATATTTGGATACTGTATTTTAATATTATTATTTCTACTTTAATTAGAATTTGATCACTTCTTGGTATTGATGTAATCAAATACAATTTTGAATATAAATTTAATACATTTTGATAAAGTAATTATGAATTTTTTTTTATTGTTTTAAAAGTTCTAGAAATCATCAAAAATTATTTGTGATGGAATTAGTGACGGGCAAGATGGTTGCTAATAATTTTGGCCAGGAGAAATCAGAGAGGATATATTTCCTCGTTGATACCACACTAACTTATCTGTGATGTATATCCCCTCGCAAGACCCAGTGCTAATACTAGAATAATATCAACCTATTTGAAATTGCATTAGCGACGAGTTTCCCCTTCTGAAAATTCCTTATTTGTTTTTCTTTGTTACACCTGTCGCTGATACAATTATTATATTATTTTTGGTCAACTTTTATTAGGGGAAATATCAGCAATGGGAATATCCCATCATAGAAAATGAAAAGCATGTCATAGATGATTAAATCTGTGATGAGCAAAATTATGACATGATCCCATCACAGATGGATATCAGCGATGGGAATGGAAGTTTCTGCAATGACAAATCCCATCGCAGATACCCTATTTTCTTTTAGTGCAAGTTTTGAATGAAAAGATTTTTTTTATACTTCTTATGGCTATTGACTAGTGTAGTCATTGAAAATTCCACCACAAAAATCTAGGTTTTCAAACGGATGTTTAAAGTTAGTTTTCCAGAAAATGAATAAGTTTTGAAACCCTATGATTTGATTTGAAATTTTCAAAATTCCTTTCCAGTTTTTGTTTGAAAATGGATCAAGACTAGTAGACTTGAATAATAAAATGGGCTTGGACCAAGTCCCAATAAAATGTTTCAAAAATAGTTTTTTATTATTGAACTTAACATTTCAAATTGGGCCTAAAAAATTTGCCATGGACTCCTGGATTTTAATACCAGGCCCAATTCCTATTATTTCATTTGGACTGCTATTGTAAGACCCGTTACCTATGTACTGTTTGAATCCAATTAGGACCATGAGCCTTGGGGATCTTCTGTAAAAGGGGAGAGTTTTTTTGGATTGGGCTAGGCCCAATTTATTTTATGTAATTGGATTTATGCAATTTTAATTTCATCATTTGTTTAAATTTAGTTACACAATTTACTTTATGTAATTAAATTAACATATTTTAATTTATGCAATTTAATTAAAGTATTTCTTTAAGCTTATTTCATGTAAATTTGCTTTGTATATAATAAACAATCATTCCATGCGCAACATGGCTCAAGATCCCCCTCAGATCCTATTTTTAAAATAAATGATCTTAAAAAAAAGAAAGAAACAAAATAAAAAAATCAAAGCAATGATTTATTGTCACCCCACTAAAGGCATTTAAGTCCATTTGCTTAATTTCGTTGACCTGCATCAACTTTTGAAATGAACAAGAGGCACGAAACAAAATTTTAAACGCAATCGGATAAGGTTAAAAGGCAGCATGATACTGACTTTTGACGAAGTTCAGGGGTGCTTAGCTTTCCCGTACTTAACCGACTTCTCGAATCCAATTCGGTTACACAAACCTAGGTGGTTAGGATAGCATTAAATTAGGAGTTAACGCTAAACTAATCACTTTCTTTTGAAGATGTTCAGTTAGCCTTAGAAAATGATTGATGGCGATTCTGTCCTGGACTTTTAATTTCATTCATCGTGCGCCACTTCCTCTAAAGGAAATAAAATGGATTTAATTCAATTAATTAGTTTTCCTCTTAAATTAGTTAATTTTAAAATTTAAAAATAATAATTTTTCGAGAGTATGTATCGACATTATTTTCCTACTAGTAGTTTGGGTTGAAAATGATGATATGGTGGAGCTTTGATTGAATGATACACTGTAAGTATCATTGAGCAACAACAAAAGAGAACTTTGGACTATTATATACTGGGGGCAACGCGACCATAAGACAATTGTATTGGTAGAGTTCAATAACCTCCATGGTGACGCAAAACGTCATAGAGAACAATTAATCTGTGCTTTAACTCATCCTATTCGTATTATAAGTGATATCTTTCCATTATTTAATTTAAACATGTTATAAAATTTTTTATACTCAAATATATTTTTTATATATGAGTAACAACACATGTGAACTCTAAAAATAGTGAGTTTTGATCTAATAACATAAAACTAAACATTTCTCTCCCTTCTATCAGATCAAACCCAAAAATCTTCCCCATTAACCTAATGCTTCAACCTTAAACCTAAGTTGCACCTAAATATCATCACAATCTTTTTCTTTTCTTTTCTTTCCTTCTTTCCTTCTTTTTCTCTTTTTCTTTTCCTTCATTCTTCTCAGTTCTTCTTCCTTCTTCTTCTCCTCTTCCTTCCTTTCATGCAGCACCACCATACAAGACTGCAATTAGAGCTTTAGGATCTACTTGGGTAGATCGACAGCAAAACCATACTGAATTTGCTTATGAATATCGATGGTGTAGCCATATTAGATCTATCTGGGCGATCAACGGCACAACCTTGTGCAATCTACCTAGACAGATTGATAGATCTTTTGAGATTTGTGTATTTTTCTTTTTATTTAAGTTTATGGATTTTTATAGGTTACGAAATTTTTCTGGTTATGTGGATTTTTTGGGTTTATTTTACAAATGAAGTCATGATTTATTTTGTTGGATTTGGGTTTTATGAATTTCTTTATCAATGTGCCTCTAAATCCTTAGCTATACTTGTTCACATGGATCTGATGTTGTTAATGATGGACTTCTTCGAGCTTCCTCTCACCAGTAACTGTTATACTTTTCATGGCTTTTATTAGATCTGTGTTAGAGAAAAATGTGGCACATTTATGTTTGTGTTTTGTGTGTTTGGGTTGTTTTTTAATGGTGATTGTTATTTATCCATGATGATTGGTATTGTAGATATGAGCTTTAAACATTTTTTTTTGGTTGAAATAGAAGTGTTTTATTTGCTTTTAGAAAACAAAATCATTTTAGCGGAGGAAGGAGAGCACAACTCGAAATCAGTGTAATTATAAGTTTTGATGCTTTTTTTGGATTAAATCTGGTTTTATTTGGTTGTTTGTTTAGGGTAACAATAAATTTTCAATTTGAATATGGATAAAGGAAGAACAAAGAGAAAGAAAGGGATGAAGAAAGATTAAGAAAGAAATAAAACAAAATAACACAAAATTAAAAATAATAATAATAAATTTCACATAGAATGTTGGCATGTATTTTCGGTTGTTTTTATGCAAAAATACTGGTTAGATCGGGTTTAAAACATTGGTTTTAGATCTGTCCAAAATTTTATTGGTAATTTTTAGAAACTTCACATGTAATGTTAGTATAAGTGTAAGACCCAAAAAATAATGTTACCTGTAAATTCTCTAAAATTATCAATAAAATTTCGAGTGGACGAATCTAAAACTAATGTCTTAAATCCGGTCTAATTAAGAATTCTTCGTTTTTATGATTGGAATAGTGAAGAAAGACCACATTGATAACAATTGGTGAGTTCAAGACCAACATTATATTTTTTTTTGTTGAAGGATCAAATTGTAATCCACCTCTAACTAGATCGAATTTATGCGTTTGGGAGTGCTGCAGTTGTAGCTGTGCTGGTGCTAAAGTGCTGTGAGGATGCTGGTATTAAAAGGTATGTCGAAAGTGCTCTTACAAAAAGTTAGTGTAGCGTTTGGTAAATTGTCTTGTAAAAGCACCGTGGAAGTGTTGTGATCAATAATATTGTTTGATAATTGTAATTTTAAATGGACTATGAAAATATAAAATTACCAAAATAGACATAGTGCATAAAGATACATTTTTTTATTAATTATTCTATTAAATAGAGAGATATTCGTGGTATTAACAAATAAAAATAAAAAGTAACAATCAATAACTTTGTATTAATAAAATCATTCATTGGTAAATAAAACCATAAAAAGTTCCTACAATTGTGATTTAATAATTTAACAAGATAAAGTTTATAATTTGAAATTATTATATAATTTAACTTAGTACCCTTATCAAACTAGTAACAATACTTTTTCTTAACACTGTTATATTGTTGTAATAATTATATCCCTTTGAGTTTGAATTTTGTAATTAGACATGACTTTAGTATCTTCTACTTTTTTTTTTATTCAAATCGTAAAATTTCCTTCGATCACATTTCTAAGGGATGAATAGGCATAATTTTGTTACATATAAAATAATAAAACAATTAATCACACAACAATTTAATAGAATTAAAAATATATATTTACAACCATTGCCTTTATCAAAACCATTATTGTATCCAAAAATCTCAAACATGCATCTATATGCTTTACTTTTCTCTATCAGACTACCACATACAATATAGCAAAACACATTAAGAGCCTCTCCCTTCCAAGATGTAGTTCTCATGTGTGTATTCAGTACCATCACATGGTCGCCACACATGCCAAACAGCTGGCTGGGATTCATGTGGGAGTGATCGATTGTAATGCACGTGTTCTTAAAGTATGGGTAAAGAAGTAATTTGATAACTATGACATGGAATTAAAATAAAATAATATATACATGAAAGATTTATTATTGAATACAATAATTCTTTTGAAAAGAAAAAAAAAACTAAAACTGTGGACAACACCTGGAGTCCAGGTGTTGTCGCCCAAAGTGTTTGGGACACTAAGCAACCCAATTTGCAATGGTGCAAAACAGTGGCACAAGTGAGTTAATATATTGTGTGTGTGTATGTCTATATATATATATATATATACTTTCTACTTTATTTTCAATTATTCTTACCAAATCTTGTTTGGTTTCCTTTTTTCTTCAATCCAATTTTCTCTTTTTTTTAAACACTTGGGGACTTAAAGAAAGGTTGAAAGAGTAAAATTTTGAAGGGATTTACGGGAGAATTTTAAAGAGAGTCGAGAAAAGCTCTAAGAAAAACCAAAGGTAATAATGTGAATTTTATTTTTAAAATTTAGCGTACATGAATTTCCCGAAACTCAATGTGGGAATTTTTTAAGGGTATGAATTCTGGAAGAATTGAAGAATAAATTAGAAATTTTAATATAAATATTATGTCAGGTGTTGACGATCAGCAATCGAGTGAAATTACTGAAAAGAACAGGAAAGACAAAGAGGTGATCCACGGGTAGCTCTAAGTGCTACGTGATGAGTTAAATTTACTTTAAGTAATCAAGATAAATATGAAATATATAGTAACAATATTTGAATAAATTATTAACCTATGATTTGATGATAGATGAAAGATGGTTGATGGCTATGATAGGAATAATTGATATGTAGAAAATTATTATATGAGAAATAATGTTATTGGAATAATGAGTCGATTTAATAATGAAGGTGATAATTGAAGTTCTTGACGAGTTATGGTTGATAAATTGATATGATATATGAGGAGCAGAATTTAGTGAAATTGATCAAATAATAATTTGAGAAGAAGCAGAGTAGCTAAATTGAATGTCTGAATACATGCTTGTTTTTATATTATTGTTCATATGCATATTTCATATCATTGTTCATATACATATACATGAAATAAAAGAACCGGGAGAGGGCCGATCTAAATGAAAAACCGTGACAGCTGGTGTATGCTACAAATAAATGAAAACCGTAACAGGAATGTGCTGGAAATGAAAGAACCGGAACCGGGAGGGGGCCGGTCTAAATAAAAAACTGTGACAACCAGTGTTTGTTGGAAATAAATGAAAACCATGACAGGCGATAGATGCTGGAAATAAAAGAACCGGAAGGGAGCCGGTTTAAATTAAAACATGCTAACATGTTGGAAAACACTCCTAAATAATAATAACATTTAAATTCAAGCATTGCATTTCTTTTAAATATTGATTGTTATTACTTGAGATGCTAAAGTGTTATTCTTGAGTGTAAATTTATTGATAGATGAATGAGTCTCAAAGAGAGACAAATATGATAAGAAGGAAATATGGAAGTATGATATGATGAGAATTGTGTGAGTGGTTGATTATATATTGTGAACCTCATAACGAGGTAAATTATGACGTTGAATTAGAATTTAGAGATGATTAAATATATGATTGAAAGATTGATATGTATGATGAGTAACTTAAGAAGAGATTGTGTAATGGGAGAATTATGAAATTGAGTAGTGATTACATAATATTGTTATGAATTATTTGAGGAAAGAGATGAATGAATATCGGAAGATCATTAGAAGTAATTGAATTATAAGATGTAACTGGGAGTATATAATCAAATACTTCTAGTAAATTTAATTCACTGAGCTTGTGAAGCTCACTTCTCATTGTATAATAATTTCAGGTAGTAGGCATGACATATAGTTTGGTGAGTTGAGATTCAAACGAAGTTATTATCTGTAAGCCATGTGGTCCACATCCTCAGACTAATGAGAAAAAAAAATTTATAAATATTCATGCATACTATGTTATATATACGGTTCAGCTGAGATCTGAATGATGTAACTCCCCTATTGAGGGTTGAGGATTTATGTATGTAGATAATTTAGTTGATGTTTTTATATTGTTGCATATATGTGTCGTGCTGGGATTTTAAAAATGTGATGATATTGTCTCGAGGATGACCAATCCGGGATGGGTCGTTACAATTTTGGTATCAAAGCATTAAGTTTTATGATTCTATAGACTACATAAAAAGTAAGAAAGTGGAGGATTAAAATAAATTATATTCTAATGAATAGTCTGAGGATGACACGTGCACATGCTAGAGCTATAATTAGAGCTATTGACTTGAGAGGGCATGGTAGGCTCCAATTTTTAAATGAGCTGAGGTTGAGATGGAAGTTGAGTCTGAGTCTATAGTTCCTAGAAGGGAACTCGTTGACAGTATAATTGATATTAGTAGGGGTATGAGAAAATCTATAGTTGAAAGAGATGATCTAAGAGAAGCTCTTGCTCATGCTCTTGAGAAAATGAATGTAACAAGTGATAGAGTTATAGTCTATAGCATAGACTTGATGAATAGGCTATAACAGTGCCTGAGGTTGATGTAATTTTAGAAATGGTAAACGTTCAAAAGGGGAAAAATGAGTTTATGTACGAGATACAGGGAGATTGTTTTGTTAAATATATTAGGTTGAATGCTTTGTTGTCCAAAGGATCTATAAATCCTTTTAAACCTGAGCTATGGATGAAACTTATATTGTTTGGTACTTTACTAGTAACTGACAGATAGAGGGTTGCCTTTGCTTCGTTTGAGTTAGAAGGATAACTTTTAGAATGATGGGAGGATACTCTTCCCAAGGTAAGTGTATATGTTAATAGACCTTTTAACCTGGAATAGGTTTAAGGAGGTTTTCCTTGATAAATACTTTCCTTATACTTTTAGAGCCCAACAAGAAAGAGATTTTATTTATTTGAGGCAAATGTATTGACTATGACTCAGTATGATAGGAGATTTGTGGCTTTGTAGAGGTTTGTACCGAAAACGGTAAACCTAAAGGAGAAGAAGTGTAAGAGGTTCTGATTGCGCCCAAAGAATAACGCGGTAGTTGTAGGATTGCATTGGGGTGTCGATTCCACAGGAAAAAATGATCTACAAGGGAAAGTGTAAACCTTAACACGAACGATAAAATTTAAATGAAAGAATTTGAGTTTTGATAATGAAATAATGTGAAAGAGTTGTGTAAATATAATTAAGAATATAATAGGGAAATAACAAGGTTCCAGGAATCCTTCCTAAGTTCGTTGCCCTATTCCAATCTCGATTCAATTGTTTTTATCTCGACTGCTAGTTTCACATCCCAAACAAGCAATCGGTAAATATTCAATCACAGCACATTAACACTCTAATGTAATTGCACAAATCACTCATTGATTTCGATTCAAGCACACATGACCTATATCATAGATTTATCAAGAAACGACAATATATTTCAATAACAATATCGTAGTAATGGACAAACCTAAAAGATAAATCTACCGGAATCAATCACATCCAAATAACTTGACATAAAAAGAGCTTGACTAAACTTATATGGAGGAGAATGATGCAATCACCGGATTAAGAGAAATTCTTAGAGAAGAAGAACATAAATTGCAGTTGTCACATGAACCTAAATTCTTCTTGTTTAATCAAAGAGTAAATCATAGCAATGTTTAACAATAAATCCTTACAACTAAACCAAGAATAGAAATAAGAACAACTACACTTAGGGATTCATCCTTTTGCCTTGTTTGAAGATTAGTTGGCCATGAGGCTCATGCTTGAACACCGTAATCGAGAAGAATATCGCTGCTTTCTTCAGTTTTCCAGCCTCCAAGTCCTCGGTTGCAAACCCTTAATGATCTATATATAGCTCATAAGGTTTTAGGGGTATTTTGGGCTCAAAAATGTCATTAAAACGCCCTAATTAGGTTTGAAGGAGAGCAGGGGACCGCATACGCGTTGCACCTCAGCCTTTCCAGGCCGCGGCGCACAGCTTTGGTCCAAGAATATAGTCAAGCTGGAGGCCGCGACGAACACTACCAGGCCGCGGTGCACACTGATCCAAGCCGTGGCGCACACTAGCGGTCTTCTTACTCAATTGTTCATGGTTCTGGAGGCTGCAGCGCACAACCTTAGCTCTCTTCATTTTGTCCTTCTGCAATCATGCTTCACTCTGGTATGCATTGAATCATCATGCTTTAAGCACCGATAGCTTTTCCATCTCTTTTGAACCCAAAACACCTGAAAATGCACCGAAATAGATCAATGATCCAAGAATGACACTTTAGAATTGTTAAGGTATAAACGTGTAATTGAACCATAGATCAACTCTAAAATGCTAACAAATAAGTACTGTTAAGATGCATTTTATAACTCTCATCATAACCCCCAACTAGCTTATTGCTAGCCTCTAGCAATTCTAGTGAAAAACAAGACAATATGAAACGAATTCTATAGTAAAAATCAAAACAAAGTAAAGTAATGTTAGCGTTAATCCAAGAGTGATTCAAAATTTTTGTCTCAAAAATCATGCATAACACAACATATAGAATCATTAAATATCACTCAAGTCCAAAAATAATCCAAATGTCATCCTCAAAATTGTTATCGACTCTTACATCCATCTAATCACAGTCCATTAATCTGAACACCCGGATGATTTTATGCACAACATTCATGAATACAAGTCTTGGCCTCTAAAAACATATTAAATTGTGTGACATCAATCACAAATCAAATTCTATAGGCTCACTTTTCAAATCACTCTCCACTAATGTAGAAAAATCACACTACATCGGATCAATAGCTCTTTAATAAGCTTGTAACGTTAGGCTAAGGTAAAGGTCAAAAAAGAATGGGAAGGCTTAAACAAGTAAAAGAACTCAGTCTCTTAATTTAAACACAACCACTTTAAGCACTAGATAACCTTACTTCAACACCCAACTCATTCAACCATTTTTCAAGCATTTCTCTCAATAAATCACTACTTTTTTTCTTATTTCTTTGCCATTATTCATTTCTCTTCTTTTATTTATTTATTTATTTATTTTGGCACATAACCATTCACCTCCATATTTTTATATTCTTTTCCATAACCCTCAACTTATCTCCTTTAATGTACTTGGGTTATGGTAGTAATATTTTTTCCATATTTCCATTCTTATTCCTCTTAAGTGCTTCTCAACAAATGTGTATAAACTAAGTTCTCCTAAAAGGAAGGTAAGAATAAATTATTTTTAGGCTCATAAAGGTAAGTAAATGGGTTATCGAAAGAAACAAGGCTTAAATTTTTTTCTTTTTTATTTTTAAGAAAAAGGCTCAAACAGGTGACTAGTAATAAATATAACAAGGGTAACGTTCAGGGGGCTCAAACGGTCCAAAGATGGCCTACATCATATTCTAAGTAGTGTGCATTCTAGGATTTCGCCTCAAGTGATTATCAAATAAGTTCTAGAGCTTGTCGAGACCAAAAAAGTATTCACAAAACAATCGCACATAAAACTTCTCTAGATGCTTTAGACTAATCACGCAATCATACCGCAAACCAGAGTCTCAAACCAAAAGAAGATCGACACTTAATTTATTCTCAAACCGAAGCAAGATTTAACTACTTCTAAATGCTATATGCTATCTCTCATATCATTGACATGTAAATCAACTCCAAGGCTAACACAAAACATATTTATTTTTTTCTATTTTGTTTTATATATATATATATATCCTAACAACCGAAAAAGGAAAGTGACACCAAGCAGTTCAATGGTATGGAAAAAGAAATGTATGGAAAAAGAAATGTGTTTCCTCCACCTTCAACTTAAGAATTATATTGACCTCAATGTGAAAGAACAAGTAAATGAAACTTCTTTTTTAACCAAAAGTGCGAAGAAGCCGAGATTTGTGCACGACCATTTGAACTGATGCGCATATTTGTCCCTGAAAAAGAAATACGAAAGTAATACTGGAAATCGGCAAAATACTAATAATAAACAAGAAAAAGAAATATGAAAAACAATAAAAATTAAAGGATATGCTGTGTGGTGCCTCCCATGAGCGCTAAGTTTTACGTCTTCAGCCAAACGCTGCACCACTCTCACTGTTGGCCTCATTGTGGTGCTGAAGATGAGGCTCCATACTCAGTAGCCTCAGTGCTAGTCTTTTGTCAGGGGATACTTAAAGTCCACCACATGCAGTTCAAGTGTTCTTGGTGTTGCCCATTTACTATCAGTAATAGGATATGTGACTCATGCATCTGATAGTTTCAATACCACTTCTTCCATAGTAGGATTAAGCCTACGCTGGGGGTCTATACAAGGGCCAGTTCCTTCCTCCCAATTTCTTTTATGAGAACAGACTAGGGAACTAACACCTCTTATATCAACAATGCTCCAACTTGAAGGAATTTGTTTTGCACTTCTCTCAGGCAACTCCTCAAAGCATGATTGCCACAATTTCTTCATAAATCCCCGTGACTTATCAAAAATATCAACAGCATGGGGATAAATTGAAGAATTATCGAGGTCAAAATTATTATGAGGGAATTCTGAAGAGTTAAAATTATCTTTAATGTGCTCATCCTCCAAAATAAGCTCATCAATCATGTAGGTGTCGAAACACTCATCATCTTCATGTGGCTGCCTTGAGACTCAGAAAACATTTACCTCTAGAGTCATATTTCCAAAAGATAATGTCATTAGGCCATTCCTACAATTAATGAGGGCATTGACGGTGGTAAGGAATGGTCTTCCAAGTATCAAAGGAATTTTCGACTCCGTATTCACCATAGAAACAATATCTAAAACCAAAAAGTCAACGGGATAATAGAATTTGTCAATTAGCAATAAAACATCTTCTACAATACCTCTTGGTTTTCTTATCAATCGATCCACTAGTTGGAGTACCACGGAAGTGGGTTCGATCTCACCTATACCGAGTTGCAAGTACATGGAGTATGGCATAAGGTTCACATTAGTACCTGATAAGTGCTTAAATAGTCATATTTAAGCCCCTTAATTTACACTTGTTAGACTCTTTACTTATCTATTTTAGTAGATTATACTTCATTTTTGTGTTTTATGTGTTTTTCACAGGACTTGGACAAAAAGATAACAAAATAGAGCTGTTAGAAGCAAAGAGTGAAGTTCTGCCCTCCAGCAAAGTGCGCTCGAGTGCACCCCCCCTTATGATCGAGTGCATAAGCACATGAGCACACTTGAAGAAGGCTCGAGCGCACACATGCGATTGAGCGCATCCCGCATACGCTCGAGCGCAATTACTCTAGAAGTGGCAGAGCCAGAATTGGAAATAAGTCTTCCGACTCCAAAACGAAATTATGGTTTCGGGACACCATGAAGACCCTATAAATAGCCTTGTAAAACATATAACACACACCTTTTGTTTGAGACTCGAAGTAGAGAGCTTAGGAGAAGAATTGACGACTCGTCTCCTGAGTCTTCTTTGGTTTTAGTTTTCTGTTTTTACTTAATTATGTTTAGCATGTTTACTTAGTATGTGTAACTAAACACCTATAGGGCTCGATGGAAGCCCTAGTTATGCTTTACCACACATTTATTCATTGACTATCTTTGCTACAGCCTTGTTAGAATATTTAACTTGATTAATACCTATTTATATTTACATTCCTCATATATATGTGCCTAATCAACGTATGCATGTGGTATGGATAGGTTAGTCGAATCAATTTGGATGACCGAGTCCTGGGTTCGACATTAGTAACAAGGGATATCCACACCGGATTCCCAGGTTAATCAACATGGGAAACTGGGAGCGGACCAAGCCCTAGGTCCCGTGTGGTTGCCGATCTCCACAGCCCTCATGCTCTCTTAAGGAATAACTCAGTATACACCCATGCTGAATCCTTTAAAGAGAGAAAAGAGTTAGAGTATACACCATGCCTAACTCGTTGCATAAAGAGATCAATAGCCTAAGGTGTGGACCAAGCCCTTAGGTTGGCAACCATTAGATATTCATGATAAGGCTAGAGCATTGAAACCTCAGCAAGTGGGAAAGTATAATTAGTGGTGGATATCATAGCCCTATGTTCTCATTATTGTTATTCACTCACTATCAACTGTTATTTCTCTTTTAACTTAAAGAAATTAATTCTAGATAGAAATTCACCAATCCCTATGGAAATGATCTCACACTTGCACATTATGCTACCACAGACCTTGTGCACTTACAAGTAAAACAAGTACGATTATTTACTTATTTATGTAGGCAGATAAACGTCCAACAAGTTTTTGGCACCATTGCCGGGGATTGCACTAAATTTCTTTTTGAAATAATTTCTCATTTAGTTACCATTATTTCTTATTTTATTATGTTTTTATCTTATATTTTTTTCGTTTTACTAAAAACCCTAATCAATTCCTTTTTCTCTGTTTCAGGCACTACAAGAAGTCCTTTGTACCACTTGCGATCAAGCGCACTCTCTTGTGCGATCGAGTGCAATTAAGGCAGAGAGTCATCCGAGTAGCAGTGTTTTGACTGCTGCACTCATATATCATCCACTGATTCATGAACGGACGACGGTCCAAGAATCCAACATTCTTTCCCTTTGATCCCGAGCTTGAGAGGTCTATCCGACAAAGGTTTAGGGATAACTCGGAAGAGGTAGGAGAAGGAAGTGAGGAAGAGACACCACCAATGGCAGAACAGATAGCTAAACAACAACCACCTGAGCAGAGGCTGATAAAACAATCCTTCATCCCGCAGAACCTCAAACAACCATCATGCATTGCGTATCAACCTGAGGCGGAAGGAAATTGTTATATATCCCTGCAGATACTCAGTGCACTGACTCATTTTAGGGGTACACCTAATGAGGATCCACATTTGCACCTTCGAGAATTCTTCGACCTCTGCAAATTCCAGCACATCCGAGGCTTAGACCAAGAAGGAATAAGGTTAATTCTTTTCCCTTTTTCCTTAAAAGATAATGCTAAATTATACTATAATTCTTTCCCTGCAATTTCCATCCACACTTGGGAGGAGTTGGCGAGCAAATTTCTAAAGAAGTTCTTCCCAGCCCAGAAGACAAGGCAAATGAGGAAAGAAATACAATCCTTCCAACAAAAGGATGGAGATCTGTTCTTCGAGGCTTGGGGACACTTCAACGAGCTACTACTCAAGTGCCCACACCACAACCTACCCAAAGACGAACTGGTACAAGCCTTTTATGAAGGTTTAAGTGATTCTAACAAAAATATTATTGATTCAGGTTGTGGAGGAGTGCTGATGGAGAAAAGCAGCGAAGAGGCAATGGAACTTTTCGAAACCTTAAGTGAACACACGCAGCAGTTCTCCTCTTGAGGTAGACACATAACCAAAAGTAAGGGTATGTATGAGGTAAGCATGAACAGAGGATTATCTCCTCAAATAGCCGCCATGGAAAGGAAAATTGATTTATTAATGAAAGCCATGGCCGCTCAGAACACCTCAGGTAACCCATCAGCCGCACCACTACATGTATGTTTGCTCACAGTTTGATCATGATACTAATACTTGTCCTTTATATTCATCTGCAGATCATGAGCAAGCCAACTTTGTGGGTCCGAACAATTATCCGCCAAAGAACAACCCCTATGCTAACACATACAACCCTGGATGGCGGAATCACCCGAACTTCTCTTGGAACAACAACCAAAACAGTCAAGGGTAGCAAAGAAATTTCCAACCAGCAGCCCAAACTGCTCCTGAACCCAAGAAGAATGACATCAAAATTCTTGTGAGGCAACTAGCGACTCAACAACAACAAATCCTGAATAAGCATGAACAATTCATGGAAGAGTCAAGGCAATTTCGGACAGAAATGAGGCAAATCACTACCAAGCACGATCAAGCCATTCAAGGATTAGAGGTACAAATGGGATAGTTAGCCAAGGAATTGAGTAGCAGAAAGCAAGGCGAACTCCCAGCCCAGCAATTACCTAATCCAAGAGGACACCAACAGTTGAATGCTATAACTACCTTAAGAAGTGGAAAGGTCATCGGTACCAACGAGCCTACACAAGCATCTCCAGACCAAACTGCTACATCTAAGGAGCATGAGATAGTAGCCTTGACTGAAGAGGTGAGCGCTGTATTATTGAGAAAATTATCACCTAAACTAAAAGATCCGGGTAGCTTCACTATTCCTTGTAGGCTAGGTGACCAGCTTTTTGAGCACACATTATTGGATCTAGGAGCAAGTGTCAATTTGCTACCTTACAGTGTATTTGAGACACTTGGTTTGGGGGAACTCCAACCAACCTCTGTTACATTACAATTGGCTGACAGAAGCATCAAACAACCAAGAGGTATCCTCGAGGATGTTTTGGTAAGAGTAGTTAAATTTATTTTACTTGCTGATTTTATTGTATTAGACATGGAGGAGTGCCATATGCCTGTACCACTCCCTATCATTCTAGGGAGACCATTTATGATCACTGCTGACACAACCATTAATGTAAAAAAAAGCATTGTCACAATGAGAGTAAATGATGAAGAGGTAGAATTTAAAATTTTTAATACACTAGACTCCACTAATACTAATGATGAGTATCATAATGTGAGTTTCATGCAAGGAATTGATAAGAAAATGTCCAATGACCATTTCACTATTCCATTGAAGACCATCCATGATGCCACAGGATTGGAAGTTGGACTGGAAGATAATGTGATTAAAGACATCCATGGAGTTGTACACACCAGTAAGAGCATACCTAAACCTTCAAGTAAGTATAATCCTCAAGTTAAAAATCATGTACTTACTAATACTACACTTCCTTATTTTATCTACCAGGTACCTAAATTGGAAACAAAGTAGTTATCAACGGATTTAGAACCACCTGATGGGGGCCCTATTTGCCTCATTCAAAAGACATAGCCTTAAAAGCTACCATAGAGAGCACTTGAGCAATTTCACTTGCTTAACTTATAGCTCAAGTGCCTCTATCAAGGTTAGTGGTACTGAGGCCAATACAATTCTATATGATTGTATCGTTCCCATTTTTTTACCTTAATTAATTTCTTTATATAACCTCTTTTTACTATTTCGATCTTGCGATCGAGCACAAACCATATGCGCTCGAGTGCCACCTCGCCCTACATTAAGCACTTGCGCATCATGCGATCGAGTGCACTTCACAAATGCGCTCGAGTGCAATCAGGGCAAAGAGGGCACGTGCAAATTATAAATAGTTTTCCCTCTTCCCCTCATTTACGCTCTAGCGCACAACACACTCTCAAAAATCGCACTCCTCCTCCCATTTCCCTAAATTTTGCATGGTAACTAACCTAAATCCTCATCCGCTACTCCACACCACCACTACCTCACCACATCACCAAACCCACCACTAGACCTAGCCACTCTATTCCACCCTTGCACACACGCGACCTTCCCACACATACAAGGTACACACATGTTTTTGTTTTGTCCTTTTTATTACTTACACACATTGTTCTGATCTTTAGTTCACATATACATAATCTATATATGATATTCGTGTGTATTGATTGGATAGTTTTCCATTTTGCAGGAGGTTTCAGGTCAAGGTTGTATGCATTTTACAGCTTCAGGTTTTTGGTGCACATAAGGTGTTCGATATATTACCTGACCGAGTGCAATCGAGTGCTTGGTAGTCGCGATCGAGCATACTTCAAAACTGTGCGATCGAGCGCACCAACAACTGTGCACGAGCGCAATTACACCAGAAGCACTACAATATTATCCACAACACATGACTTCCACTTCCCGTGCTTCAAGCAGTCACTAGCATGCATACCAGCCAAGTTTCGAACAATGTGAAATACTGTTCGAGACAACGTTCAATGTAGAAGAGGACTTCAAGACTTTGGAAGCCACAAGATGGGCGGTCCAAGAATTCAAAAATCAAGGTCTCAAGCGGTTATTCAAGCCGGTCTGCTCGACGGCATACACTCGGTTTGTGATCAGTTTCTACAAGAACCTGACCTACGACTACACCAGGCTAGAAATTTTATCTTCCTTAGTCGAGGGCAGATTCCTAGAGTTGACCACCACTGATATAGCCAGCTCGTTACACTGCTACGATGAGACTCCACCGGAAGACAGCCACATAGAGGAGCAGCCTGACTCGTTCCCTCTCTCACACATCATTGAGGACATACGTGTGGGGCAGTATGCTGACCGCCACAACAATGGGGGGAGCTGGTCGAGGTTGCCTCCCCGTCGATGGTTCGTCGATTCAGTCCTGTAATGTAATATGTGCCCTTTGGGGCACAAGACACAGAGGCGGGATCAGTTCCTGCAAGCTCTATACACTTTCCACCGAGGTCATTGGTATTCCATCCCAGCAACCATATGGAGTTAGATACACAAGTTCTGGGATGGGGTGCATAACCGGCAGACGACCACATCTAATGTTTGGGGTCTTCCTTTCCCCTTCTTGCTCAGTCATATCTTCAAGAAGAAAGGGATTAGAGGATCCTCTATAGATGGCCCGGTTAGTGACCATCCTTTCTTTGGGAGAGCACAGTGGAGCCTCAGCCAGTCACACATGCCCCGAGGACCCCGAGCACAGATACCAGCCATCGAGCCTATTGCGGATGATCCGATAGAGGTCGAGCATCCACCGGTGAGCCCTTAATGGGAGGAGGATCAGACAGATTGAGATCCATGGAGTATCAGCACCTCCTAGATGAGCTATCCTCCTTCCACTATGAGCTGTCCGATATTCGCTGGGAGGATCGTGAGGCAGCCCATCTAATCCATCAGCGGATCGATGCGTTAGAGGCACAGTTTACACGACAGGAGGCCATGCTACAAGCCATCCTTGACCGTCTACCTCCTACACCTAGTACCTCCTCGACTGTACCCACTGATGATCAGCTGTGAGGAGATACCCATCTGGCTAAAGACGTTAAACTTAGCACTCATGGGAGGCACCCCAGACATTTCTTTTTTATTTAGTACTTTTCTTTTAATTATAGTCATATTTACATATCTATTATTTATATTTTGTTTTCCGAAAAAACATTTGTTTTCCTTTGTCAGGTACTTAGTGTGTGCATCCAGTTCAAGTTTGGGGGCGTGTACAAGTAAATAAGCCACCTAGTTTTCCATCTCTCAGGTCAGATCTTTCTATGCCACACACATTGGGGACAATGTGCATTTTAAGTTTGGGGGTAGTGGGAGATGCTAGATATTATCACACACGCACTTAAAACACATGCACACACTAAGTCCTAGTTTTTTTAGAAGATAAATGCATGTTCTTTTGATAAGCAAAAATTTTGGTTAATTTTAAATTTTGATAACATTTCATTAGTAAACATAAATGTGAGAACACATAGTCTTACAATGGGAATTTTACAAAGTTTAGTTACCTACCTCAAGGCACCTAAGAACTCACGAGTTTGATCCAAATTTGCACAAGCACATTTAGCACACATTTGTGTGGGATATGACATACAATTTTTTTGTCTATGTTTCCATAACCTAAACAGTAATCGGATAACTTGTTGAAAAGAACCTTTTGGCATAAGAAAAACAAGGAAAATTGTCCATCATGCAAAAAGTGATTAAAAAGCTTTTAAGGATCATTAAAAACTTTCCATTGAGTAACTGGGCCTCTTGCCTCAGTAAGCATTGAGTGTTCACGTCAAAAGGTGGGAAGTAAGCCTTTAATGACCATAATCACAAATTTCCATTGAGTAACTGGGCCTCTTGCCTCAGTAAACATTGAGTGTTCACGTCAAAATGTGAGAATTTTATTAAAAAGTATAAAAACCTGTTAGTTTCGTAGCCTTTTTGACTCGAGTTAGTAAGTCCTTAGGGGTATCTTTACACCTAATGCCCTAAAACCATCTGGTTTGGGAGTCATTGGCCAAACATTCATTACAAGGGTCAAACAGAAAGCTCAATGGAACTCAACATGGCAAAAATCACATGATAAAAAGAAAAAGAAAGAAGAAACAAGTATTATGCCATTTTGTTCTCTCTAATAAGATATTCGATAAAAGTTTAGGCACCGAAACACTATACACTAAAATTATGTAGAAGCTCCATCTTATATGTGTTAAATCATCACACACAAATCAAACTTGTAATGCCTTAGGCTAGCCTTAGGTGAGTAGCATGAGCTTTTGAAAATCATTTTACAATCCAAAATGTGTTTTTATTTTAAGCTTACTCATGAACAGTTATCATCGTTTTATGCACAACCTAAATTTCTGAATATTATGGAAATGAATTTATCTTTAAAACTTTGTTCTAACTTAGTCTTTAGTTTTGTATTGCTAAGAGACTAGCAATATGTAAGTTTGGGGGTGTGATAAGTGCTTAATTAGTCATATTTAAGCCCCTTAATTTACACTTGTTAGACTCTTTACTTATCTATTTTAGTAGATTATACTTCATTTTTGTGTTTTATGTGTTTTTCACAGGACTTGGACAAAAAGATAACAAAATGGAGCTGTTAGAAGCAAAGAGTGAAGTTCTGCCCTCCAGCAAGGTGCGCTCGAGTGCACCCCTCTTACGATCGAGCGCACAAGCACACGATCGCACTTGAAGAAGGCTCGAGCACACACATGCAATCGAGCGCATCCCGCATACGCTCGAGCACAATTACTCCAGAGGCGGCAGAGCCAAAATTGGAAAGAAGTCTTCCGACTCCAAAATGGAATTAGAGTTTCGGGACATAATGAAGACCCTATAAATAGCCCTGTAAAACACATAACACACACTTTTTGTTTGAGACTCGAAGTAGAGAGCTTAGGAGAAGAATTGATGACTCGTCTCCCGAGTCTTCTTCGGTTTTAGTTTTCTGTTTTTACTTAATTATGTTTAGCATGTTTACTTTACTTAGTATGTGTAACTAAACACCTATAGGGCTCAATTGAAGCCCTAGTTATGCTTTACAACACATTTATTCATTGACTATCTTTGCTACAGCCTTGTTAGAATATTTAACTTGATTAATATCTGTTTATGTTTATATTCCTCATATGTATGTGCCTGATCAACGTATGCATGTGGTATGGATAGGTTAGTCGAATCAATTTGGATGACCAAGTCCTGGGTTCAACATTAGTAACAAGGGATATCCACACCGGATTCCCGGGTTAATCAACATGGAAAATCGAGAGCGGACAAAGCCTTAGGACCCGTGTGGTTACCGATCTCCATAGCCCTCATGCTCTCTTAAGGAACAACTCAGTATATATCCATGCTGAATCCCTTAAAGAGAGAAAAGAGTTGGAGTATACACCATGCCTAACTCGTTGCATAGGGAGATCAATAGCCTAAGGTGTGGACCAAACCCTTAGGTTGGTAACCATTAGATATTCATGATAAGGCTAGAGCATTGAAACCTTAGTAAGTGGGATAGTATAATTAGTGGTGGATATCATAGCTCTATGTTCTCATTATTGTTATTCACTCGCTATCAACTGTTATTTCTCTTTTAACTTAAAGAAATTAATTCTTGATAGAAATTCACCAATCCTATGGAAATGATCTCGCACTTGCACACTATGCTACCACAGACCTTGTGCACTTGCAAGTAAAACAAGTATGATTATTTACTTATTTATTTAGGTAGATAAACGTCCAACAGCACCCAAATCTAGCAATGCTTGGCCATAAGATTTGTTTCCAATTTGGCAAGCCACCGTTGGACAGCCCAGATCTTTATATTTGGGCGGTGTCTTGCTATCAATTACTGCACTTTCTTGCTCTGTTAAGAATGTCGTTTTCTTCATATTGTGCCTCCTCTTGAGTGTGCATACATCCTTAATGACTTTAGCATAGTTGGGAACCTGTTTTATAACATGAAGAAGAGGAAGGTTAATTTTAACATGCTGAAGTTGTTCAAGAATCTCACATTTTAATACTGAATTTCTCTCCATAGGTTTAAGGAGTGCTTAAGGGAAAGGCACCGATAAAAAATCACTATGGGTATCTTGTTCCTTGGAGGCTTTATCCTTGTTGCTCACGGTGTTAGGAATCAAGTTTGATGGTAAAATGGGTCCATCAATTTTCTTACCGCTGCGAGTGATTATGGCATTAACCTCTTTAACATTTTGATTATCAGGATTGGAGGTTTGCGCCATATGTTGTTCCCTTAGATTAGGTTATGGCTGCGAAGGAAAATGACCTTGCTCTTGAATCGTCAAGAAACTAGTCAACTTAGTGAATTGACTCTTTATCAGCTTTTGTTCCTCTTTGATCGCTTGTTGCTCCTCAAGCAACCGTTGATTCATCTTGCCTTGCTCTTCGACACTCTTGGCATATACCTGCAAAAATGACTTAAAAATATCTTCCAAAGGTAAAGATTGTTATGATACATTAGATGAGGTTGCTTTCGGTTTCCATTGGGTACTAGAGTGGGGATGAGGTTGTATATCAGATCTCCAATGGGTGCTAGATTTGGCAGGAGGTTGCATATCGGATCTCCAACTAAAATTAGGGTGATTCTTCCAACCAGGATTGTAGGTGTTAGAGTAGGGTGAGTCTGGTTTCCTAAAGGGTATACCTAAAGCATTACACTCTCCCTTCATCTCAAAATAGGTTGGATAATCTCTAGGTACATGATCTACCCCATTACACATAAAACAAGGCTCGTGGGACTCGACCCTAGCAACCGGTTCAGGGGTTCTAGCCTCCTTAGTTTTTAAGGCTTCAATTTCCTTAGTTAGGACCTCTAAACGGGCTTTAAGGCTATCCTCTTCCTTAAGTTGATAAATCCCAACGGGTTGATTTCTCCTAGTACTTTCCATGGCATTTGGTCCTGTCCAAGTATGGGCTTTTTCTAATAGGTCATCTAGGAAATCTATGGCTTGGTCGGGATCTTTTTGAAGAAAATCCCCATTACACATCATTTCTATGAACTACCTCTCCTTACTTAGGAGTCCATCATAGAAATAGCTAACTACCCGTCAACTCTCATATCCATGGTGTGGACAAGAATCCAAAAGGTCTTTGAAACGTTGCCAAACTTGATATAAGGTTTCGCTCTCCTTTTGTGCAAAGTTTGAGATTTGTCTCTTGAGGTTATTGGTCTTATGGGTTAGGAAATGCTTTTGGAAGAAAACTCAGGTCATCTCATCCTAACTACATATAGACCTAGGCCTTAATGAGTACAGCCAAACCTTGGCCTTTTTCTTAAGTGAAAAGGGAAAAAACCGAAGTTTGACGGTGTCTACCATATCAGCCCTACTTTGAAAGGTAGCTACTACTTCCTCAAATTCCCTAATATAGATATAGGGGTTTTCATTCTCAAACCCATGGAAGGTTAGTAGCAATTGGATCATGCTCGTCTTAAACTCAGGTTATTGAACATTAGGGGGGGAACACGATACAAGATGGTGTGGCCGTTCGGCTAGGGTGCAAGTAGTCTTTAAGTTTCCTAGCAACATTTTCATTGTGATTTTCGGCCATGTTAACAAAATCTTCTAAATTCTCACTAGGGTGTGCACTAGGTTTGATCTAGGTGAGGTTTCACTAACGGACGTGGAAGGAGAGGGTAACTCTATTTCGGATCTTTTAATGAATCTACCTCACAAATCTCTCAGTCTAAGCATACACCAAAGGAATTAGAGGGAAATAAACAAAACAAAAAAAAATTAGAAAATCAAAACAAAGAGCAAAGAACAATATTACCATCTTGTCTCAAAGTTGACAATCTTCCTTGTACTTAAGCGCATCTCCCTGGCAACGGCGCCAAAATTTGATTATGCCCAAAGAATAATGCGGTAGTTGTAGCACAGCTTTGGGGTGTCAATTCCATAGGGAAAAGTGATCTACAAGGGAAAGTGTAAACCTTAACACGAAAGATAAAATTTAAATGAAAGAATATGAGTTTTGATAATGAAATAATGTGAAAGGGTTGTGTAAATATAATGAAGAATATAACAGGGAAATAGCAAGGTTCCGGGAATCCTTTCTAAGTTCATTACCTTATTCCAACTCGATTCAATTGCTTTTATCTCGATTGCTAATTTCACATCTCAAACAAGCAATCGGTAAATATTCAATCATAGCACATTAACACTATAATGTAACTGCTATAAATCACTCATTGATTTCGATTCAAGCACACATGACCTATATTATAGATTTATCAAGAAACGATAATATATTTCAATAACAATATCGCAGTAATGGACAAACCTAAAAGATAAATCTACCATAATCAATTACATCCAAACAACATAATATAAGAAGAGCTTGACTAAACTTATATGGAGGAGAAGGATGCAATCACTGGATTAAGAGAAATTCTTAGAGAAGAAGAACATAAATTGCAGCTGTCACATGAACCTAAATTCTTCTTGTTTAATCAAAGAGTAAATCATAACAATGTTTAACAATAAATCCTTACAACTGAACCAAGAATGGAAATAAGAACAACTACACCTAGGGATTCATCCTTTTGCCTTGCTTGAAGATTAGTTGGCCATGGGGCTCATACTTGAACACCATAATTGAGAAGAATGTCATCGCTTTCTTCAGTTTTCTAGCCTCCAAGTCCTCAGTTGCAAACCCTTAATGATCTATATATAGCTTATAAGGTTTTAGGGGTATTTTGGGCTAAAAAATGTCATTAAAATGCCCTAATTAGTTCTGAAGTGGAGCAGGGGATCGCGTGCACGCCGCACCTCAGCCTTTCCAGGCCGCAACGTACAACTTTGGTCCAAGAATGTAGTCATGCTGGAGCCATAGCCCAGCCTTTCCAGGCCGCAGCGCACACTGATCCAAGTCGTGGCACACACTGGTGGTATTCTTACTCAATTGTTCATGGTTCTGGAGGCCGCAGCTCAACTGGTCCATGCCCCAGTGCACAACCTTGGTTCTCTTCATTTTGTCCTTCCACAATCATGCCTTCACTCTGGTATGCATCGAATCATCGTGCTTTAAGCAAAGATAGCTTTTCCATCTCTTTTGAACCCAAAACATCTGAAAAATGCACCGGAATAGATCAATGATCCAAGAATGACACTTTAGAATTGTTAAGGTATAAATGTGTAATTGAACTCTAGATCAACCCTAAAATGTTAACAAATAAGTACTGTTAAGATGCATTTAATGACTCTCATCAGGTTCATAGATGAACTATATTTTAAGATTTGATTGAAACTATCTTACATGAGGCATATAAATTATGTCAGGTTGGTGGATATAAAACTTCAGATTGAGAAAGATGTGATCGAGTTTAAGGGAAAGAGAAAGAGTGGTTAAACAGGCTTAGACATGAAGGTTCTAAAGGTAGTGATAGTATGAGTGTATAGGCTGAGTGACCACCCCAGATAGGGCGTCCCTTGTTACAAGAAACTTTAGTAAAGAGTCAGAGGCAAGCAAGATCTGTTGTTTTTATAGCTCAGAGTAATATTGGTGGGACCCTTAGATTTGGGAGACAGGTTATGGGAACTGGGAGTCATGGCAGATGAAGTAAGTATGCCACCAAAGAGGAGTGGTAATATGATGTATGATCGAGAGACAAAAGTTTGTTATAGATGTATTCAGATAAGATATTTATCCTAGAATTGTCCTAATTTAAAGTGCTTTGTATATAGAAAAGTTGGACATATCAATGTTGGTTGATCTTGGTGTAACCCATTCTTTTGTATCCAGTATTCATATGAAGTCGATTGATGCATGTATTAGTCCTTTGATGCATAATATTATTGTTGAAGTTCCTATTAGAGATGAAGTGATAATCATAAATGTTTACAAGGGTTGTGTGATTCGTATCAGTGATAAAGAATTTGAAGTTGATTTATTACCTTTGAATATGATAGATTTTCATTTTATTTTGGGAATGAATTGGTTGTCAACGTATTATGCGTGGGTTGATTTTTCCAGAAAGAATATAGTGTTCAAGAAATGGACATGAAGAGTTTAACTTTCAGAGAGAACATAAGATACTCTCGAACTATCTTATTTTGCTTTTACTACTAGTAGATGGTTGAAGAAGGGTTGTGAGGAGTATTTAGCATATATAATGGATTCTAAAAAGGAAAATAGGAAGTTAGAGTAAATCATAGTGATGAAAGATTATTCTAATGTATTTATTCATGAGTTGTTTAGTTTGTCTCCTAGTAGGGAGATTAAATTCTCTATTGATGTGATACCAGGTTCATCACATATATCTATAGCACCCTACAGAGTGACACCCGTTGAGTTAAGAGAGTTAAAAATTTAAAAGTTGTTAGATAAACAATTTATTCAATTTAGTGTGTCTCCTTGAGGAGCCTTATGTTGTTTATGAAGAAGAAAAATGGAATGATAAGGATGTGTATAGACTACAGATAGTTGAATAAGATAACCATTAAGAATAAATATTCTTTACCCAGGATAGATGATTTATTTGAGAAGTTGCAGGAAGCAAGGGTATTTTCTAAGATAGACATGAGATCAAGTTATCACCAGTTAAGGATAGAGGAGGGAGACGTGCCTAAGACTACTCTTAGGACATATTATGGTCATAAGTTTCGTGTGATACTATTTAGGTTGACTTATGTTACAGTTGCATTCACAGACTTGATAAATAGAGTGTTGAAACTATATCTTAACAAGTTTATGCTTATATTTGACATTCTGGTATGTTCTAAGAAGGAAGAACAACATACGAAGAATTTAGAAATAGTGTTGGAGATTCTGAGGAAAGAGATTATATGTGAAATTTTTTTAATGTGAATTTTGGCTTAATAAAGTTACTTTCTTGAGACATGTGGTGTTTAGAAATGATATAACAGTGGATCCACAAAAGATAGAGATAATGTTGAGTTTGGAGAGACCAACTAATGTGACTGAGATTTGAATCTTCTTGGGGTTAGCTGGTTATTATAGAAGATTCATTCAGAAATTTTCTATTATTGCAGTACTGTTGACTAGATTGACCAGGAAAGAGGTGAGATTTGTATGGTCTGGGAGTGTGAGAAAAGTTTCCAATTACTAAAGGAGAAATTGACTACAGCTCCAGTATTGGTGCTTCTATCTGGTAATGGAAGATTTGTGGTGAATAATGATGCATCCCATCAAGAGTTAGGATGTGTGTTAAGGCAACATGAGAAGATAATGGCATATGCTTCTAGGCAATTGAAGAATCATAAGAGAAATTACCCTACCCATGACTTAGAGTTCGCTGCCATAGTGTTTGCTTGAAAATTTGGAGACATCATCTGTGTGGAGCCACTTGTGAGATATTTACTGATCATAAGAGTTTGATATACTTACCTACCTAGAGAGAGTTGAATTTAAGAGAGAGGCAGTGGATGGAGTTTATTAGTGACTATGATTGTATAAATTTACTATCATCAAGGAAAGGCGAATGTGGTAACAGATGTATTAAGTAGAAAATCTACAATAAGATTAACTGCTATTGAGAGTCTTGATGTGAAATTGATGATTAATTTAAGAGAGTTAAGAATGAAGTTAAATATCAGTGATAGAGGATTTTTGTTAGCAAATATGGTTATGCAGTCATCTATAATAAAATTCTTGTTAAAAATACAAGGTAGAAATGTGGAGATAGAGAAGATTAAGCAGGAAGTGCTTAGTAAAAAGCAATATGAGTTAAAAATTTGAAATGATGGTGTTTTGGTATGGGAACATAGAATATATGTTCCCAGTGATGCGGAATTGAGAACGGAGATATTGAGAGAGCCGCATAATCATGTATATTTGATGCACTCGTGTAACAATAAAATGTATAGAGGATAGAGACAGAATTACTGGTGGTCAAAATCAAAGAGGGATTAATTGAATATATTTTTAGATGTTTGGTTTGTCAGTGAATGAAGTCAGAGAATAAACATCCGGGAAACTTACTACAACCTCTTCCTGTGCTCGAATGACCATAGAAAAATGTGAGCATGGATTTCGTTTCTGGATTTTTTCATACCCAGAGAAGTCATGATTCAATGTAAGTGATAGTAGATAGACTTTCTAAGTCATCTCAATTTCTTCCAATTAAAACTAATTGGAGTCCTAAAAGGTTGGCTAAACTATAAGTAGCTAAGACTGTGAGGTTGTATGAAATACTATGAGCATAGTTTCAAATAGAGATGCTAGAGCCACATCTTAATTTTGGAGAGGCTTTTAGAAAGCCACAAGTATGCAGTTACAATTTAATATAGCTTTTCATCCTCAACAGATGGGTAGAAGGTGCAGAACTCCAGTACGTTGGGAAAAAGTGGGAGAGAGAAATATATTTGGTTCATAAATTATTAAGTTAACATCCAAGTGGATCAAACTGATTAGAGAGAACCTTTAAGCAGCACAGAGTAGACTGAATATCTATGTTGATAATCGAAGAAGACTTCTTGAGTTTCAAGTAGGTGATTGAGTATATTTGAAAATATCTCAATGGAAAGGTGTGTTGAGGGTTAAAAAAAAAGGAAAGTTGAGTCTGAGATATGTGGGACTCTATGAAGTTACTAAGAAAGTTGGGCTAGTTATGAATAGTGTGGATTTGCCTCCAAAGTTGAAACAGTTACATAACGTATTTCATATTTTGCTTTTGCAAAAGCGCTTACATGACGAATTTCATAATATTTCGAGCCAAGCTGTAGAAATTCAGGAAGATTTGACTTTTATACAAGTACCAATGAGAATTTTAGATAGAAAAGAACAAGTCTTGTTTAATAAAGTAATTCCATGAGTTCAAATTCTGTGGCGAAATAAAGATGTTAAAGAGATTATGTGAGAGTGTGAGGTAACTATGAAGAAATATTATCCACAATTGTTTCATGAGTTAGGTAAGGAAATTTCGGGGACGAAATTTTTATAAGGTGGGTAGAATTGTAATACTCATGTTCTTAAAGTATGGGTAAAGAAGTAATTTGATAAATATGACATGAAATTAAAATAAAATAATGTATACATGAAATATTTATTATTGAATAAAATAATTCTTTTGAAAAAAAAACTAAAATTATAGACAACACCTGGAGTCCAGGTGTGTTGTGCGTTTATCTACCCAAATAAATAAGCAAATAATCGAACTTGTTTTACTTGCAAGTGCATAAGGTCAACAGTAGCATAGTGTGCAAGTGCAAGATCATCTCCACAGGGATTGGTGAATTTCGTTTTAGAATCAGTTTCACAATGTAAAAATTGATAGAAATAAATATTAAGTCTAGATTGATAATGATAAGAACATAGGGTTTTGATATCCACCATTAATCATACTTTCCCAATAAGTAATGTGCCAATGCTCTATCGAGCCCTATTAGTAAGTTAGTTACACATGCTGTCCATGATAAACATCATCATAACATAAACTAAATAGAAAATATAAAACTCGAAGAATACTGTGGAGACGAATCGTCAATTCTTCTCCAAAGCTTACAACTTCAGGCAGAAGTAAAAGGTAAAAGGAAGATGTGTTTTAGAAGCCTATATATAGGGTTCTAAGGGTGCCTCGAAACCCTAATTTCCAAAATAGGTTTAGAAGAAATCTTTCAAAAACTGGCTCTGCTGCCTCTTTGTGCGTGTGCGCTCGATCGCTTGCTTCTACGCTCGAGTGCATGGGTGCGCTCGAGGCTTCTATGTGTGCACTCGATCGCACTAACTTTTTCCAGATATTCAGTTTTCTTCCTTTAAAGCTTCAAAAATGCTTTCTTTTCTTCACAAGCCTATAAAAAAACACAGAAAACACAAAAATGAAGTAAAACATAAAAAAATATGTAAACAAAGAGCTTAACAAATGTAAATTGAGGGGCTTAAATATGAATATTTAAGCACTTATCAAGGTGTTGTCGCTCAAAGTGTTTAGGACACTAAGCACCCCAATTTGCAATGGTGCAAAACGGTGGCACATGTGAGTTAATATATATATATATACACTTTTTACTTTATTTTAATTATTCTTACCAAATCTTGTTTGGTTTCTTTCTTTCTTCAATTCAAATTTCCTCTTTCTTTAAACACTTGGGGACTGAAAGAAAAGTTGAAAAGTAAAATTTTGAAGGGGTTTACAGGAGAATTTTAATGAGAGTCGAGAAAAGTTCTAAGAAAAACCAAAGGTAATAATGTGAATTTTATTTTTGAAATTTAACATACATAAAATTTCCCGGAACTCAATGTGGGAAATTTTAAAGGGTATGAATTTTGGAAGAATTGAAGAATAAATTAGAAATTTTAATATAAATATTATGTTAGGTGTTGACGATAAGCAATCGGGTGAAATTGCTGAAAAGAGTAGAAAATGCAAGGAGGTGATCCACGGGTAGCTCTAAGTGCTACGTTGTGAGTTAGATTTACTTTAAGTAATCAAGATAAATATGAAATATACAGTGATAACATTTAAATAAATTATTAACCTATGATTTGATAATAGATGAAAGATTGTTGATGACTATGATAGGAACAATTAATATGTAGAAAATTATTATATAAGAAATAATATTATTGGAATAATGAGTCGATTAGGTGATAAATGAAGTTCTTGACGAGTTACGGTTGATAAATTGATATGATATATGATGAGAAGAATTTAGTGAAATTGATCAAATAATAATTTGAGAAGAAGCGGGGTAGCTAAATTGAATGTCTTATTACATGCTCGTTTTTATATTATTGTTCATATACATATGCATGAAATAAAAGAAAACTATGAGGGGACCGGTCTAAATGAAAAATCGTGACAGCCGGTGTATGCTGGAAATAAATGAAAACCATGACAGTTGGTATGTGTTGTAAATGAAAGAACCGAGAGGGGGCTGGTCTAAATGAAAAACCGTGATAGTCGATGTATGTTGAAAATAAATGAAAACTGTGACAAGCAGTAGATGCTGAAAATAAAAGAACTAAGAGGGGGCCAGTCTAAATTAAAACATGTTGACATGTGGGAAGACGTTCCCAAATAATAATAACATTTAAATTCGCGCATTGAATTTGCTTTAAATGTTGATTATTATTGCTTGAGAAGCTAAAATGTTATTCTTGAGTGTAAATTTATTTATAGATGAATGAGTCTCACAGAGAGATAAATATGATGAGAAAGAAATATAAAAGTATAATATGATGAGAATTGTCTGAGTGATTGATTATATGTTGTGAATTTCATAACGATTCAAGTTATGATGTTGAATTGAGAATTTAGAGATGATTAAATATATGATTGAAAGATTGATATGTCTCATGAGTAACTTAAGAATAGATTGTGTAATGGGAGAATTATAAAATTGAGTAGTGATTACAAAATATTGTTATTAAATTACTTGAGGAAAGAAATGAATAAATATCAGAAGATTATTAGAAGTAATTGAATTATAAGATGTAACTGTGAGTATATAATCGAATACTTCTAGTAAATTTAATTCAGTGAGATTGTGAAGCTCACTTCTCATTATACAATGATTTCAGGTAGTAGGCAGGATAGATAGTTTGGTGAGCTGAGATTCAGACGAAATCATTATCTATAAGCCACGTGGTCCACATCCTCAGACTAATGAGAATTTTTTTTTGGTAAATATTCATGCATACTATGTTATATATACTGTTCAGCTAAGATCTGAATGATGTAATTCCTCTGTTGAGGGTTGAAGATTTATGTATGTAGATAATTTAGTTGATATTTTTATATTGTTGCATATATGTGTCGTGTTGAGATTTTTAAAATATGATGATATCGTCTCGAGGGTGGTCAACCTGGGATGGATCGTTACATCGATGGCCTTCTTTACGTCGAAGTTGTGGATGATTTTCGGTTTTGAGGAAGATGAGAGTAATTTTGGATAATGATGATGATTAGCATGATTAGATTCAAAATATCAAGAGAAAGAGTGGACAGCAATGAGAGATGAATGAGAATTTAAGGTTTTGGTAAAGTGATTATATAGGAGTTACGTGAAAATTGGTAAAATGTGATAAAAGCATTTTCGGGTTTATAATATTAATCTTTAAAATTAGAGAAGATATTCGTCAAGCAATTTTTAAAAGTTTTCTCACCTTATATTTTTAGTTGTTTTAACAATTCTTCTGAAAAAAGCTTTTGTGATTGAATTTTATCAAACATCGTTACTAAAAAAAGTTATTAAATTTATTTTTAACAACTCTTTTTCTGTGCCAAAATGTTTACTAAACGCATAAACCTAGCATTTTAAAACGGGTGAGGTTATGCTAATACACTTTGATTGTACACTAAGGTTGGGAACAGTTGAGGGTGAGTTAGCTTGTGCAGCCTAATTGTAGTATTCAACAAAAACTTAAAAGATAGAATCAATAACAGTCGATACAGGAAAAAGCCATCGAAAAGCCGAACGAAGAAATTAATTCTAAATCAACTCTTAACTTTTTTTTTTTTGGAAACAAATCAACCATAGCTAATCACTGAACAACTTTGGCAGCTCTTTTCCTCTTTGTACGGGCTTTGCCTTGCAGTAAAGCGATCTCTCTCTCGCCCTCCTGTCGCTCTTTCTAAACCCTCACGGTCAGTTTCCATAGAGAGAAGCTCATTTCTCTCTCTCCAGAGGAACTCTCAAATTTCATTGTGTTTAAGGGCGAGTATTCCAAAGCTTGCTTGTACCTCAAAAGAAGGTTAGACTCGTACCATTTTTTTTCTTCTCTATTTGTCTTGAAAGTACGTTCATTCCCATCTTTATACAAAGGGTTCCATTCTATTCTTTCGCTTATATTTTGCATGGACTATATGGAATTGCAGAGAGTTTAGGCTTAGGGATGGATATTTGGGTTCGATAGCATCTTACAAAGATGCAGTTTTTAAGGTCAGTTTATATGCTTTACTTGTCTCTTTTCTTTCCTTCTTTCTGGGTTCCTGCTAAGTTCTTAGTTGAATGCTTCTATGCTTTAATAGTCTGTTTCTTCATGTGCGTTCTTTCTTTCGGCCAATTTTATATTTGGGTTTTGTAAGAAATAACTGTTATTCTAGCCGGCATTTTTTTTGAAATAAATGTTTCCGAGGTCTGTTTCTTGGTTGGGGCAAGTAGGGAGAATATAATGTTCTTAGTTATTCAATTGCTTATTGTTAATTTGTTATACTTTTGCAATTTTAGGGAATTTTGGAGAAGGCATAAGAGGAAGATTTTTGTTACAGCAGGTGTTGTAGGAAGTGGGTATTTTCTGTATAAGCTGTATGATGTACATAAATGTAGGCTCGGCGATCTGGAAGGAGAACTTGCTAGCGAGCGTGAGAATGATGAAATCATCAAGACCCAGTTAAGATAATTCAAAATCTAAAGCTTTTGCTATATGAGTTTCATGAATTCAATGTGAAATTCTGTTTCTTAAACAATTTGGTTTTGACTGATATTGATAGAATGCAAGCCCATTTTGAAAATATTCAAAAAATAGCCGATACGACAACATTGCCTCATGCAATGCATTATTTAAGTAGTCGGATAGCAGAAGAGCTGGACCTTACTTCCCTTACTGAGAGGCTAAATAAAGAAAAGGGCACTTTGACACCTTCGGAGAAGCTTGAGCTATGGGATAGGCTCAAAATTTTAAGTATGTAGCTGTTTACATTTTTTTTTTCTTACATTATGGTTCTTCTAGAATCATCATTTACAAGTTTTCTCGGCCTTTTAGGTGATTTTAATTTCATGGTTGGTGTTGGTTTTTCCAGGTTTCACGAGAATGGTGATGTCGCTATGGGCACCGACAATGCTTAGCTTGTATATCAGAGTCCAAGTCAACATTCTAGGGAGACATTTATATATCGATACAGCGCGTGGTCTTGGAAGCTCTCATTTACATGTAAGAACCACTATATATTTATTTCTTTATGCTTAGGGATATGTAGTAAAACATTTATCATTTACACTGTTTGTTTATGTAAACAGCTCCACCTATTCACATGCTATGATTTCTAACAGCCTTGTTCTGTCTAATAGTCCTATGCAACTGATTTCTATGCTGATGAATGTAGTCCAAATTTCCTCCAACTGCAATTTTGTAATCTATCCTATAAGCTTATTACATAAGAAGAAAAGAATCTATGCTGATGGATAAATTGGATTTCCTCGAGTTCTATTCTGGTTGTCTACGATACTTGTTTTTTTCTCTTACATTAGGAGAGACATTCAATTTGCATTTCTTTGCTTTATTTTATCATTAGAAGAGACATTTTATTTTATCAATAGTTAAGATAAACAAATTTGTCTGATTGATGACTTCCAACTTATAAGATATATATTGACGTGAGAAGGAACTGTAAGGATATGCAGTACTAAATTCATTATTGTAGACGTTAGTTACTGAATGTTAAAATTGTTAGTCTTCACTGGTAAGTAACTAAGTAGGCTTTGGCAGGTCATTAATTAATTATGCTTGTGAATGCCTGCATATTAGTCCATAGAGTTTTTCGAATTAGTTTGGAATGAGTAGAAACGCTAGACTACCCAAAAATGTTGAATAGTGTGGAGTAATATAGTTAGTATAGCATATATAGATGACCTTACTGTTTTGTAGACAGATGGTGTCTGGATACTTCTCCAGGAAGAATGAGAAGATTCTGAAAGGTTACTATTAGAGGTAGGGTTGTTGATCCATTGGCATCGCAGTTGGTTTAAAAGGTAAATGATGATTGAGGAGGGTCTATCTTACGAAAAGTTCCTCCAGTAATGATGGGAAGTTTGGAGTGGAGGAGATTAAGTATAATTTTGTGAGCTGGAGTCAGTTTATGTTTGTCAAGGAGAGTATTGTATTATATTTTTGAACCTCGTGAAGTATGGAGAAAAGTTCTAATGTGGAGATATGGATGCCTTGTTGAAACTTTGCATGGATGAGGAAGAAAGGTTTTTGAATGGTTTTTATTTAAGTACAGCTGAAGGAATTGTATTTGTGTTTGGGGATAGGGACTGAGTGGTATTTTCTGATATTATGTGGTGTGGGAATGCCCCTTAACAAGAATTTTGCTTATGTTCAATCTCTTTAGTCATTGGTGATTGGAGGCAATACTAGATGATAAATTGCTCTTGAAAGGTTGTGGAAGTTTTGGAGAATTAACTTCGCAAAAGCCTTTTGTGCTCTTTTATCAAAGGCAGCGTTAGAGGAGGTGAGCTCAGTCCTATAAGAAATCTTGTCGTTGTTAATTAGTGGTAGCTCCATTTAAGCCCCATTCCTTTAACCAAACCAACCAAAAAAAGAAAGAAAAAATAAAAAGCAATGACGCAAAAAGGACAAAAGGCATGAGGGAGAAGGAAAGGGGCTGGGGTTTAAGTACAATGTGCTAAGGGTGTGACTTATGAGCTGTGTTAGCTAGATTCTTCTTTCCCTCCTCAAGGCAATGACTCTATTAGCCTTCTTTTAGGTTTCCCATTGACATAAATCAGCTTTTTGTAAAGCCACCTGACCAAACCTTTTGCTCGGACAATTGTTTACAAGAGAAATCGTACCAAATTTGAGAAAGATGCACATGAGTTTCTTGGTTGAATTTGCTTTTTTGTAGTTTCGGATTTAGTTCTCTTTCCGTATTTGATGTTTTGCTAGAGTGCTAGAGGGTGCAGGCACCTGCTTTCTCTTTTGGTTGTATTTGGCTTTTCCTAGATGTATCATACATCTTTTCTTGGGACAGTAGGAGAGTAGTGTGCAAAGACTAGTTTTTGAATTTTCGGAAAATAACTTTTCTATATCTTTTGTTAAGTTGTAGCATGTTTAAGGAAAGAGGTTACAAAATATTTTGGAAGTTCTTGTGAAAAAATTGAAGCATCTTTTCACTTATCTAAAGAAAAAGAAATGAAAAAGATCGAAGCATCTTTCCAAAACCTTTATATGTATGGCGTTTGCGTTTCTGGGAGTTCTTAGGCTTCTCCTTTTCAATTTTTTAAAATTCTCTTACATTTTTGAAGTTTGACCTCTTTTGTTTATACTTAATAGGAAATTGGGGCTTTTTCTTTCTTCTTCTTATTCTTCCTCTTCCTCTTTTTATTTTTCATAAAGTGAAAAACCTTATTTTTCTTTTAAATATGTTTTGTTGGTCTTTTCGGAAACGAAGTTATGAAAACTGTTTTAAACAAAAAAATGATCTTTCTTTTATGATAATATTTTTATAATGTTTTATGTTTTATCGAGTTGTTTTTAGATCTGTTTCAAAGAACATGCCTTACAAAACACATGTAAAGCGAAGTACATTTGTTCTTTCATTGAAATCTATCGCCATTTATGAAGAGAAAGCAATGGAGAACACAAAGAAGATGAAATATTGGGGTTTTAATGTAATGGGATATTTTGTAATTAAGGAAAAATATGTAATTTTGATATTAAGGATATTTAGGTAATTCATATTTTATTAGTAGTTTCTTAGAAATTTTAGGATTAGGAATTAAAGTTTGAGTTATTGATTAGAACAAAATGAGAAAATAACCAAGTAATAAAAAAATAAAGATAAACAATCCAAATCAAGATTTTCCAATCAAAATTACTTGTAATACCAAAATTAAAAATCCTAAGGCTCTGATTGGTATAGAAGAAAAGTGAGAGGAAAGAAGAGGAAGAGGAAAGAAGGGGGGAGAGAGGATGGAAAGATAAGAAAATTGATGTTTTCCATCATACGTTTGGTAAAAATGATAGAAAAGTGAGATGAAAGAAGAAATTGACAAAAAATTAGCTTATTTTAGCTTCCACTCCCCAATCATCCAAATTTGGGAGGATTGTGATTTGTTCTTGTGGAAAGGAAACATTGATCATTTAACTC
This sequence comes from Bretschneidera sinensis, assembly GCA_023935145.1. Taxonomy (NCBI): domain Eukaryota; kingdom Viridiplantae; phylum Streptophyta; class Magnoliopsida; order Brassicales; family Akaniaceae; genus Bretschneidera; species Bretschneidera sinensis. Next base: position 57,766,790 of record CM043701.1, on the reverse strand, counting down.
CTTTTCCGTCACTTTTTCTCTCTACCAATCATAGCCTAAATCTATTCTTCCTTGTGTACTCAATCATTCTCTACCACTTAAAAAGAACTCGACCTGGAGTTGAAAAATGGTGAAGCATCAAGATCTTGGATTCTTGGAGAAGCAACGCATAGTCTCAAAACTCATTGAAGTTGAAGTCTCTCTAGTGGTTGCTTGAAACCATGTGTATCAACCATGACCTCAATCTTGCCATCAATTTTGTCTGCATCTCTGTCTTGAACTTGTTCAACATACTCAATATGCTCAACAAATTCATCATTATGCTGGACTAGTTCAACCTCGCATGAAGCTTGCTCAACAGGTGCAACTTTACTTCGAACACCTTAATCTTTGGCAACTTCAGATTCAACCTTGGTTGAAACATTTTCATCATTGGCAAGTCCACTATCACTTGGAAGCTGAGTCATTCTTCTTAGGATTTGATCCATTGCAACATTTTGGGCATTTTAAGACGGTAGGAATTGATCCATTCTAGCATTGAGTTGTCTCATTTGACCATCAAGATAAGTCAATCTACGGTCCAAGTCTTGGGTTTCATGTGGGGTAGTGGACGAGTTGTCTTTTCTAGGTTCCTTATATGTACCATACTCATCATGACAACCGTAGGCATCTCTGTAAACATATGAACATGCTCATCATAACCATCATAAGCATTGTAATATCCATAAGCACAATTATGCTCATACCTACTTCCTTTTTAATTCTTCAAGGCATCTTTTATCACGATGAGCCCAAATTTGAGTTCCTCATATTCCTCGCTTACACTATGGTGAAGGTAGTGAGAACCATACCTTGCCCGTAGAGAACGCAACTCACCCAGACGTGTTGAGTTAGAGGATAGTTGAGCTTTTATGCTTTGAATTTGTTCCTAGTACGGATGGACATAGTGACAAACTAACAATTAAAGGTGCTCAAACATAAATATTTTTTCCATTTCTTTCCTAAATACAAATATTTAGAAAATAAAACAGAAAATTTGTAAGGAGAAAATGGAAAAAAATTAAACTGGCTTGAAAATGGCTCACCACACTGCGCAACACTGCTCATGGCACTGTAGTACAACATTTTTCACTATATATATATATATATATATATATATATATATAGATTTCTTAGATATGCTCTCTTGTACATAACTTTTTGTATTTGGGTGGCACCCCCTTGGTGGCTTTGAAATACAATTTTCTTTACACACACACACACACTGACACAAATCACATAGATTTTCCCAATCATAGGGCGCAAAGAAGCAAAACCTAATCACAAGGATGCAAGCAGATATCAATAATTGTTTATTTATTCAGCAATAGCTAAGTAAAAAGTAACATAGGGATGTCTCTTACTTATATAAAGATCTTGAAATCCCTAGTCCTGCTCCTAAGGAAACTAAACACTTAAACTTAAATAAGGAAACTAAACACTAAACTTAAATATACTAAATCCTAAAGCTCTAAATATCCATAACTTTTTTTCACAATTACAGAATTGCCCCATGAACAAAATAACCCATAATACTAAAATTAAAAACCCAAAATATGTTCTTCCTCGTGTACTCCATCAGTTTGTTTCCTATTTAGATTATGTTTCCTATTCGGATTATGTTGGGTGCCTATATAAGAGCACCTCTAGCAGTATTCTAGGAAGACCTAATTTGAGAATTGAATTTGATTAAAAATAATCAAATTTGGTTCTTAGATCTAGGTGTTTTGCTTCTAAATCTATATATTCTCATATTTATCTTTTGTTCTTGTGTTTTTTTTTCAGTTTAAGGACAAACCCTTGTTGTCCTATATCAGAAGGTATCCAAACATGTTATCTGGACCTGTTTTTAGTAAAAGCCGATAAAGAAATGTTTTTTGCTCTTGTTCTCATAGAGATATATTTTAATAATGGAAAATAGAAAACAAATTTAAACATACCCTTCCTTTTTTCTTTTTCTTGGGTATTTAATTTTCGTGTTTGTTAATTAAGGTGGGGATGCCCCTTTAAAAGAACAATTTCTAGAGATCTTCACTTTGACTAGGGATGAAGATATCACAGTTGACTTGTGTCTTGGATTTGGGTGGTTAGTTCGTGTGAGAGATGCCTCTAACCTGAAATGGGCAAGATTGGAACTCCAACGCTTAGAGAGGTTCTAATTTGAGCTGGGATGGCGATGTGAAGTGTGTTTTGAGGGAAATTTTAATGTCAAATCCTTGTACATTGGGCTCCGCATGGTACTGTGTTATATTCTAGTCAAGATCCATCTTGGTTCTTTGGGGCATAAAGTTGTCTTAAATTTGATTTGGATGTCCTCCTTTCTGGCAGATTTCTTGGGGACATTTGATACATGACTTTTAACACATTTTGAATTGATACAAGTGGAGTTATTGGTTTAAAATTCTTCAATTTGGATATTTTTCTTTTTGCTTCGCCACTGTTCAGCATTTACTGATAATAATCTTTGTCATTAGGTTATCATTGGAGGGGCCTTCTTTTTACCCAAACTTTAAGAAATTTGTGTTGATGCTGGTTGTTATATTGTGGTTGTGAGGACTTCAAGTTAGACAATTAAAGCTTAGCCTAGTTGTAAATAAAATATTTTAAGCTTAATTTTCCTTTGCTTTCGGTTTTTTTTTTGCTTTTTTTTTTTTCATCTGTAATCCTTATATACCTGCTATGTTACTGCTTAGCCTGGTTGTGTCAGCTGAGTTGACTTTCTAATTTGCTTAGAAGTGAAGAAAAAAAGCCCATATAGGTTTAGGAGATGGTTGTGGAGGGTGTAAGACATACAATGGAAGCAGTGTAGCAAAAGCATTGCATCCCTCTATTATAAGATGCAGAAAAAAGTTCTAAACTTGTAGGTTAACTGCAGGGATTGATCCTGCTCCTTCAGACGGTATTAACTGCAGGAACTGATCTCTGCTTCTCTCAATGGTAGTGTTAACTATAGAAATTCCCTGATTTGTCTTAAATGTTGATGAGCCACAGAAACTTATAACAGCCTGGGCCTTCATATGGTTAATTTCATGCTTGCATTTCTCATCTAAACATTCTTTCATGGTGCGGTTTTCTTTCAAATCCTTTATTTTTGTTTCTTCAAGTGATTTTGTCAATTCATCAATATGGTGGTTCTATCATCATCACACATGTAAGTAATGGGTGTTCTTGATAAGTATATATAAGCAATAGGTATTCGGGCTGGCTTGTATTCTTAAGCAGTGATATCACTGTTATTAGCTATTATGGATTCACCTAAGTGACCAAGTTGTGGGCTATTCGTTGAGTGAGAGCATGACAATGTCATCATTCAAATTTTGATAGAATGAGAGCATCTCGAGAGCATCGATATTATATAATTACATTATTAATTTATATTACATAAATAATAGTAATAAAATAAAATGTGAATAATTTTTCTTACAAATTCTGTTTAGCAAGTGTAAAAAGAAAATCAAAGCTAATTACTCCATAAATCATCAAAATAAATATAATTATTAATATATTAATTCCGTAATTCTAGTAATCTAATTATTAAATTCACTAATTGAACAAAACATCAAGTTTGATTAACTATAAATAGTTGGAAACTGATAGATGTGTTAAAGACTATTACATAGTATCATAGTTTCAAAAGGGCAAGGCGCAAAGGGTACTTCGAGGCGAGGTGCACATTTACTGAAAAATGTCTACAAAATGCTTATAATTGATATAAAAAAACTATATTAAGAAATATCACGGATTTCAATTTGTAAACAACTTATCACACTTAATTTTATGCAACAAACACACTAAAAATTCAATACGAGACTACCAATACACGATGAAAATACCAACCACCAAACATAGTTAAAACTTCAAAACAAACACACAAGACACTATTTGCTCTGTTAAAATTTAAAACAGAGAGAGGGACTTATGGGAAATATTTTGTACATGAGGAAGAGTTTCTTGATTTCATTAGATATACTATCTTGAAGATAGTTCTTTTGTAAATGGGTGTCACCCCCTTGGTGCTTTCTTTATATATACTTTTCCTTATCCAAAAAAAAAAAAGAGGGACTGATGGGTGAATGAGAGAAAAAGAAAGAGGTGACAGAGAAAGAGGAGGAAAAGAAAAAACGAACGCACAAGCACACAAGAGACTATTTGCTCTGTTAAAAGTTAAAACAGAGGGAGAGAGACCGACCGGAATGGGAGAAAAAGAAAGGAGAGGACAGTGAAAGAAAACAGAGTGAGAGGGACTGATGTGAATAGGAGAAATAAAGAAAGAGGGGCCAGAGAAAAAGGAGAAGAGAGAGAGTTGAGCCACTGAGGTGCTGCTACTTCTAATTCCAGCTTTGCTTTCTTTAGTTTCTAGGTTTTTTTGACTTAATTGTCCTGTGAGTAATCAGATCAACGAATAGAATTGTTCCGATGGGTTAAAACACATAATTTAATCATACACCCAATTAATAAATCAAAGACTCTAAACAGATCAGGAGCAAATAAACAAAAAAGGTCCATAACATTTACCAGACGCGCTTTTTATGTGACTTGTGCCTTGGCCAAAGCCACGCACCTGGGTGCCTATGCCCTAGCTTCACAAAGGTTGCCTCGCCTGGGGCTGCCTCAGGCGCTAGCCTTAGAGCCTTGCTGCCCCTTGCAGCTAGGCAAGCGTCAGGTGCACTTTCGATAACTATGGATAGTATTATTTCTTGAGCACCATATATTTATTATAAAAAATATACCTTTACTTTATTTTTTGTTTACAATTGTTTATAAATATTTATCAGTGTTTAATTTGGTTAAAGAATAAGTAGGAATAATAAGTGGTTAAATACATATTAAATGACTATATTTATCAAGAGGTTAACTTGGCTTGATGTAGTGTGTGTTTCCATTCAACATACATGGCAGAGGTTCGAATCCAGCATATGTTATGGAAGAGTTAAATATTTTCTTTTAGTAATTAACGGGTTGGTTGAAGCGGATTGCCCATGCTCACGCTCCGAATCTGCAGAAACCACAGATTTTCCCCAATCCACCACCCATGGGTGGCTAATTATGGTACTTAGGATTGATGCAGAATAGAAAGAGAATATTTATTATTTTGGGATGTTATTCTTGGACATGTATTTTAGAAAAATTAGATTTAGGCAATTAAATAGTTATTAGGATTTGATTTACTTTCTTATTTAAATAATGTTTGGTGCCTATATAAGAGCACTGATATTAAGATTGTAAGGAGACTGGATTATGAATTGGAAATTGATTCTCTTTTTGCTGATCTCTGTTTCTCAGCTTGTTTTGTTCTCGCTTGCTTGTTATGTTCTTCCTCTTGTCTATCTTTCTTCTACCTAGTCTATTTTCTCTTGATTAATCTCCCTGCTTCTCCCCTTTCCCAATCTGTTTCTCTCTCTAATTATCTGTCCGGCATCAAGGATTCACCCTTAAATCCTTCATATGATCATGTCTTAAATCATGTTTAATTATCTCTGTAGTTTCTGATTTTTATTGTGATTTCTAAAGCAGTTTTTCTGGTGTGTTTTCCACAGGAGGAAGGTGGTCTCATTGACAGAGACGATGAGCAAAAGTTTCTTGCAAGTGCCGATTTTCTTGCTAATTATGGCATTCCGACATTGATTTCTAGTATGCAGGGAGCAGTTACAGAAGTTCTTAAGGGGTGAGGTTTTTCTATCTATTCTAGAAGATCATACTGTGTTTACGTCATCGACATTCTTTCCTCCTTCAAATAAAGAAGAATTTTGTCTTAATGTAAAATAATAATGTAGAAAAACAGTGGGAAGGATTCTTACCGATTGAGATAAAGATGATGATGATTTCTCCAACATATCAAGTAGGAAAATGCTTCGAAGTAAAATATATCGAGAACGAAGGTAACAGGGCAATCGTGCATGCTAAGTGTGTAGTCTCAATCGTGCATGCTAAGTTTTAATACAATACGCAATTTCTTATGAATAGTGAATTTCCAGACTTTTTGTCAATCAATTCTTAGATTTAGAATTCAATGACATTATTGCTACTCTTGAAATGGAAAGTTTAGGTTGACCATGACCTCCTTCAGCACTTTCTTGATCACATGGGAAGAACTGGACCATTTGATGGGCATACCCACCACTATCGCTGAAGGTGTGTCAGAACAACCTCAAAGCAAAGCTCCCTGAAAAATATGGCATAATTCTCCTAAAAGAAACTACCATATATATAACTTAATACATTCAAGTTGACTCTGAGATACTACGTTAATACTTTCACACTTTATTCTCTTTTCCAAATCTTATTTATTGTGAATAATTTCTGTTTTTTAATCACGAACATAGTAGATAACTATTGAAGGTTTTTCTTAAAGGTTTTGGACATTGTATGTGCAGAAAGCAGTTGAAGGATTTCTTCAACACTACAGTTCTTCATGAAACTGTCATGCAGATACTTGACATGTTCATGAGCTCGGGAAGTCCTTATCACTGGGTGGATTACTTGATGGCTGAAGATACAGTGTTGTACAAACAACTCGCAGCCTCAACCAATGACGACACAATTTTTTCTGATGTAACCAAATTCGATCAACTTATGGTTGAGACACGAGGAGTGCTATCAAGGTTTGTTTGTTATACTGGTCAAAGAAGATAATTTTATTATGTTGAATACAACAATTTGTGGGTAGTGTTGTAGAATTTCACCAAAGCGGTGGTGGTAAATTACACGGCTCCATTGCATGGAAAATGTCAAGAAGGGCCATAACTTACTGGTTGCACAATTAGCTACTCAAGCTCCTTGAATATTCTCTCTCCACCCTTCTCTTTCTTTCTCTATGTTAATATTATGTTTCAAATATGGCCATATATGAGCATTGTTATAGAATCTACCTGTATGGGTGCTTTGTCAATTGGGCGGCTCCATGGCCTGGAGGTGCAGATATAAAGCTGTAATGACCGACACAATTACCTGATAGAACCTAGGACCATGCATGGTTTGAACTACTTGTTTCCTGTATTGCATTGCAGTCAGTGAGTAGAAGGTTGTGATCTTTCAAAATAGAGCTGGGTAATCACCATCCCAAACCATGTCTTTGGTGACAATTCAAGGAAGGTCTTATAATGGCCATATATGAGCATTGTTATAGAATCTACCTGTATGGGTGCTTTGTCAATTGGGCGGCTCTATGGCCTGGAGGTGCAGATATAAAGCTGTAATGACTGACACAATTACCTGATAGAACCTAGGACCATACATGGTTTGAACTACTTGTTTCCTGTATTGCATTGCGGTCAGTGAGTAGAAGGTTGTGATCTTTCAAAATAGAGCTGGGTAATCACCATCCCAAACCGTGTCTTTGGTGACAATTCAAGGAAGAAGGTCTTATAATGAACCTTAAGCTATATATATTTCCCCCTTATCCGAGGGAATATCTTAAACATACTTCTTTCTACCATAAAAATCCTGCGTACTAAGTCTAATTGTGGACTTACTGAACTGGAAATACATGCATATGTACATATATGTTATGTATGTATGTATGCATATCCCCTCTTAGCCAAGGGAATATCTTAAATATAGTTCTTTCTACCTCAAAGGTTCCTGGGTACTGAATCTATCTTTGAACTTAATGAACTGGAAAGATACATGCATATAAGCATGCATACAATAACATACATATGCATGTATGCATGTGCATACATAGATCAAAGTCAATAAGGTAAAAACATCTGTAGTTGCACCTTTTATACGAAATTACTAGTTTTGTCCCACTTGCAGTGCCGAATTCGCTGGGGTTGTCGAGATATCATTAAAGGCTGTGGTGGTTGCACTGATGGGGGATATGGAGGCTCAATCTGAAGGCAGTCTAATGTCAGGGATGCCGCTGGCAAAGCTTTTGCCACGCATTGCACGGATAACTCCATCTCTGGTCAACGAACCAAGCAAAAACCAGTTTATCGAAAACATTCGAAATGTACCAGAAGTTGAGCTCTTCTTCACTCTCCTCTATGCGAATATGCCAACCTCGTAGCCTAGTGGGCGTGGTTTGTATTTTTATCCCATACTTGTTTTCTCATACAACGGAGGCATCAAAGTAAAGCATTTGGATGGAGTTATGTTTCGGGTTCCAAAAATTGCAACAATGTGAAAGCAATAAAAGAAAAGGATGAATAGTTCTGCATTAATCTGTAATTCTTTCCCAACCTCAGTACTTTTCTATTTACTTGTTTACCTTTTGCTTACACCCCATGAACTGATGATAATATAAAACTTCATCTTGAGGATTATACCATGTTCAATTGTTATTTGCGGTATAATTAGCTCAGTGTATTCGTTGAATGTTCTCTAATATCAGATTTTAAAAATAACCATTTAGCAAGTATAGATGAAGAGTCAAGAGATTCATGCATTACATGTTTTAGATTGGCTGGTGCATTTTGATTCATGTTTTGGTGTGCCATTTTTATACTAATACTTTGATCCTTGCAAAGGGCAATTAAAATATGTACGAGGAGTCCTCATAAAATCATCATCACGTTTTCTGTCTTTGGATTGAAGGCAAGGAAAGGAGAAGGGGAAGAAGGTGAACTCTCGGTGCCCCTTAATATATGGATTTTTTTTTAAAAAAATAAATAGAAAAAAGCATGGGGACAGCATTATGTTTATCCGTCTGTTGATATATATATCCCTTGATTTCTTGACGAAGCTTCATTGGTCCGTGAAAAGCAAAGGGGAAATTTCATTTTAATGAGTAAAAAGTTCTCAAAATCTCATGATGGGAGAAAAGTCTGTCGTTTTGGTGGGCTCTATCCTAGTGTTTTGACTTCTAATACACCTGAAATGAAATTTCCCCTTTTAACAGCTCACTGTCAATGGTAATCAGATGACTAAACCGACCCAGACTACCCAGAGTATATATACATATATGTTGTAAATAGTAGAGTTAAGGAGCAGAAATATCTGCAAATATAAGATGTCAAACTGAATCAGGGACCTCCTCTATCCAGTTCATATGTTTCTCAAAGGAAATAGCTAACCTAGCTAATTAATGGGTAACTTTGTTAGCAGCCCTGCAAGTGTGCCTCTAAGAACATTGACAGAAATCTTTCTTCTAGTGTTGAGCTTCAGAAATCAAATCTCCGTAAGTAGCAAAGGATGCCTCAAGTGAATTAAGAGTAGATATAACCACATTGGAATCACTTTCCATGATCATAATGCGGAAACCTGCTGCCCAAACCCTCCACAATCGCTTTTGCTTCCCATGCAATTTTAATGTTCTTATTAATTCATTTGTTATAGTTGAGTTTACACCTGAATTTTACCAGCTCATTGATATGCTGACATGTGTTCGTCATATTAGATGATTTATTTTTTTCAACCAGTCAACAAATACCACTTTATCAAGAGATAATGTTGTACAAGAATTCAAAGGCGGCCAAGTTTGCCCTCATGATTACATGCACGTGTTGCAAGGTTAGTGAAAAGTAAAAAGATTAATAAAATGTTACATTTTCAAGTTGGTCGAAGTGTTGCTCTTCAAGTCCATATTGACAGGAGATAATGATCGAAGATATTGTGGATGTCGTTGTTAATGGAAAAAAAAAGTTAGATAAATGATACTCGATCTTTTTTGGTCTTCAACTGGGTATAGTTCAAGGATCTCGCTGAATGGAGAGGTGATGAGAAATGGAGTTCCTCATTTGTCTTATGATCACGAGTATTTGCAAAAAAAGTCTCCTAGAGTGTTGTGCTCTAGGGAGAACCTTTCGACGATTAAGCTAGTATGAGTGTTTAATCAGAAGTGAGGGAAGGATATAGAAGGATACACGAGTGGAGGTGTATATGGGAAGAAAGATTGAAGATTGAATAATTCTCCTTATCCCTTACGTTTTCTCTTCTGTTTGTTCCTCTTTTTATCTCTCTATGTTCTCCCTTTCTCTCTGTGTGAGATTGTCACTCCTTCTTTTGCTGGGAGTTCTTTATATAGGCACAATGAATTTGGCGTACAGGACTTTGAAGCGGGCTGTATCTGAGATATGACCTCTAGATGTTGGACCCTACGGGGGATGGCCTTTAGTTGACGTGATAGGACTTCTTCTTGTCGTGAGAAGACCTTTTTTTTGTGAGTTCTCACATCAAGATAAGAGTTTTTAGGGTATAGGATGACGTGTCTATCAGTGTAGCTAGGGTAGGTCACCTTCCGGGGGATGTCAGTCCATGTGTCTAGTTCTCTTTGGACCGGGTAATTTTGACCACATCATATGCTCCCCCACTCCTTGGAGACATCTGAAGAGATTCTTAGGGGAGTAGAGATGTGTTCTACTATTGCAGTGGGATCGGAACCGAAGTTTTGATTCGAAGTGCTATCTCCTAGGGGGCTTTACTTTCATTCTGTGATGAACCCTGTATTTGAAATTTTCAATCTATTTCGGGAGGAAGCTTGTAGGACTTCGAGAATGCTCGATTTCATGTCAGGATGAGTTTTATTGACAGAAGTTGGTTTTGGAGAAGGTTAACGCGATTGGAGCTTGATGAGAGTCATATAATGCATCTAAACAATACTTAGTTGTTAGCATTTTAGGGTTGATCTCGGTCGTAATCGTACTTTTACATGTTAATAACTCTAAAGTGATATTCATAAATCATTGACTTAATTCGATGCATTTTCAAGTGCTTTGAGTACAAAAGAGATGATAAAGCGATCCATGTTTAAAGCGCCAAAAGATCTTGGGTGTCGGTGCTCGTATTTGTCCAAGGTTTAGACATGTCCAAACATGACTCAAAGATGGTTAAAGTCTAAACTAAGGTCGGAGTAATAAATTACAGTAACTTAAAAGACTGCACACAAGTGTGTGCATCACTTTGGAGCAAGGTAAGGGTAGGCACACTAGTGTGTGCACTTCTGCATACAAGCTAAAGGAGTTTTACTAAATTGTCAGAATTTCCCGTACAGATCAATCATCTTTGCAGATTAAACTGTATTGATGTAAGAAGAACCAAGAGATGATCCATATATGCTTAGAAAGATCCAGAAGTCTATTTCTGGAAAATTTTACGGTTCGTAAAAAAGAGTTTTCTAGAGAAAGTTATGGAAGTTTTAGTAGACACAGGTCAGGCCTCTAGATCAGCATCCACCTAGCGCCGCGCCCCTCCCTTTCCAGCGCTGCACTCTCACTTTCCAGCGTTGCACCTTTCACTTTCCAGCTCTCACTCGGTCCAAGACCAAATTAGGGTTGCACAATGACATTTTATGGACCAAAATGTCCCTAACTACTTGTGATCTATAAATAGATGCTTAAAGAGTGTGCAACCAACATTCATTTCAAGAAAGGAGGAGAGAAAAAAGAGAGGATCCAAGGGATCCAAATCCAGCATTCTTCCATTTTATTTCTAAGTTTCTTGAGGGCTGGAAATCAAGGGGGAGAGCATCCATATTGTTCATCCACCTTGAACTCCATGGCCAAATCAAGGGGAGAGCATCCATATTGTTCTTCCACCTTGATTTCCATGGCCAACTAATCATCTTACAAGCAAAAGGGATGAACCTTTAGAGATTTATTGTTCTTTATTTCCTGTCCTTGATTTGGTTGTACAGACTTATTGTTGAATATTGTTTACGAATTATTCATTGATTAAGTAAGAAGGATCTGAGTTCATGTGATAGATACACTTTTTATTCTTCTTCTTTTAGATTCTCTTAATCCTGTGATTGCATCCTTCTCCTCCATTGAGGTTGTTTGGATGTGATTGATTCCGGTAGATTTATCTTATTGATTGTCCATTACTACTATATTGTCATTAAAGATATATTGTCGTTTCTTGATAATCTTTAAGATCGGTCATGTGTGCATGAACCAAAATCAATGATTAATTTGTAGCAATTATATTAGAGTTATAAATGTGCTTGATTGAATATATTCTGATTGCTTGTTTGGGAGGTGAAACTTGCAATCGAGATAAAATCAATTGAATCAAGAGTGGAAATAGGGAACGAACCTAAGGAGGATTCCCGGAACCTTGTTATTTCTTATTTATATTTCATTTACATTCACGCAATTTTTCTTACATTATCTCATTATCAAAACCCAAAAATCATTCGTTTAACTTTTATTGTTCGTTTTAAGGTTTACACATTTTCCTTTGTACTTAACTTGTTTCCTTGTGGAATCGACACCCCAAAGTTGTACTACAACTACCGTGTTACACTTTGGCCGTAATCAAATTTTGGCACTGTTGTCGGGGAAACGTGCTTAAGTACAAGGAAACTTGTCAACTCTAAGTGTGGCGGTAAAAGAATTGTAAATATTTTTCTTTTCAGCAGTTTGTAAATACGGTAATATCGTTCCTCTTCCTTTGTTTTGATTTTCTAATTTTCTTTTATTACCCTGTTTTATTTATTTTATTTTCTTGTTTTATTTATTTTATTTTCTTGTTTTATTTATTTTATTTTCCCCTCTAAATTAATTGGTGCATGCTTAGACCGAGAGATTATCGAGGTAAATTCATTAGCGGACCCGAATTAGAGTTACCCTCTCCTTCCACGTCTGTTGGTGAAACCTCGCATAGATCAAACAATAGTGCACCCCCACACGAAAATTTAGAGCACTTTGTTAATATGGCCGATAATCCTAATGAGAATGTTGCTAGGACACTTCAGGATTACCTCCGCCCTACAAGCACAGCCACACTATCATGCATCATGTTTCCAGCCAATACTCGCCAACTAGATTTTAAACCAGGGATGATACAATTACTCCCTACTTTTCATGGCTTGGATAATGAAAACCCATATGTGCACATTAAAGAGTTTGAGGAAGTAGTCGCGACTTTTCATAGTCACGATGAAACCAATGACATTGTTAGGCTTAAGTTCTTTCCTTTCGCTTTGAAGGATAGAGCTAAGAGTTGGCTATACTCACTAAGACCACGATCCATTAGGTCGTGGACTGAGATGACTCGAATTTTCTTGAATAAATACTTTCCCTAACATAAAACTAATGCTTTAAAAAGACAAATCTCCACCTTTGCACAAAAGGACAGAGAGACTTTGTATCAGTCTTGGGAGAGATTTAAAGAGTTACTGAGTATGTGCCCGCACCATGGGTATAAGAATTGGCATTTAGTGAGCTATTTCTATGAGGGTCTTACCTATAGAGAACGCCAATTTGTAGAGATGATGTGTAATGTTGAATTCTTGGAGAAAGATCCTGATGAGGCTATAGAGTACCTCAATGAGCTTGCTGAAAAAGCTCACACTTGAACTGGACCTAGTGCTACTGAGAGCACAAATAGATCACGACCTATAGAGAACCTAAATGGTGGTGGAATTTACCATCTTAGGGAAGAGGATAACCTTAAGGCCAAGGTCGAGATGCTCACTAGGGAACTAGAGGTATTAAAGACTAAAAGCTCAAAGCCAACACACGTAGTTAATTATGCAAAATCTTTTGAACCATGTTTTGTGTGTGGCAGGATAGATCATCTCGCCCAAGAATGTCCCACATTTGCTGATATGAGAGGGATGTATAAGGAACAATGTAATGCCTTAGGCATGTACACGAAGCCTTCTACACCCTCCTCTAATATCTATAATCCGGGATGGCGAAATCACCCCAATTTCAGCTGGAAGTCTGAAAACCAGCAGCTTGCACAACCCCCTGCACCATATCTTGAACCATATCATGCACCCGTGTCTTCTAGGAGTTCTTTAGAAGTCACTTTACATGGTTTTATTGAAGCACAGGGGAGGACTAATCAAAGGCTTGAATCTTTAATTGTGCAGGTTGTTGAAGAACATAAACAGATAAAGAGCCAAGTGTCCAAGCTGATGAGCTACTTGAGTGTGACTGAGTGAGGTAAGTTCCTTTCTCAAGCTCAGTCCACATCCTACGGTCAACACCAAACGCAACAGAAGAAAGAGGAGGTGAATGCCATTGAGACACTTAGTGGTAAGTCGTTACACATCCCAACACTGAACAAATCAGAGGATGTGGACGACAACCACCAAGTATATACCCTCACCCATGGCTTCACAAGAGCATATATCGAGCCAAAATCTGCAGATGTTACTGATGACATCTTTAATGCCTCTCCAAAGCACACAAGCAGCAAATTTAACAGTAAAGCAATTGCTGGTGCATTCAAATCATGTTTGTCTAGGAGGGAATAAGAGTGTCTGGCTGAAGACGTAAAACTTAGCGCTTATGGGAGGCACCCCATAGCATATCCTTTTATTGTTATTGTTTTTCATAATTCTTTTTCTTGTTTATTATTAGTATTTTGTTGTTTTCCAGTTTTACTTTCGTATTTATTTTTCAGGGACAACTATATGAAGCAGTTCAAATGGCGGTGCACAATTTTTAGATTCTGTGCATTTTTGGTTACAAAGGGAGTTTCCTTATCTTTTGCTTTCACATTGAGGACAATGTCTACTTTAAGTTGGGGGTGGAGGAAACATATTCCTGTTTTTCATTGAATTGCTTGGTGTCATTTTACCTTTTTGTTTGTTTTTAGCATGCTTTGTGTTAGCCTTGGAGTTAATTCATATGTCGATGATATGAGCCTAATTGAGATAGCATATAGCGTTTAGAAGAAGTTAAATCTTGCTTCACTTTGAGAATAAATTAAGTGTCAATTTTTCTTTGGTTTGAGACTCTGGTTTGTGGAAAGATCATGATTAGTCTAAAGCATTTGGAGAAGTTTTATGTGCGATTGTTTTGTGAATACTTTTGCGGTCTCAACAAGCTCTAGAACTTATTTGATAATCACTTGAGGCGAAAATCATAGAATGCACACTACTTAGGATATGATGTAGGCCATTTTTGGACCGTTTGAGCCTTTTTAAACTTACCCTTGTTATATTTATCGCTAGTCACCTATTTGAGCCTTTTTCTTGAAAAGAAAAATTGAGCCTTGTTTTTTTTTTTTGATAAACCATTTACTTACCTTTATGAGCCTAAAAATATTTTATCCTTACCTTTCTTTTAAAAGAACTTAGTTATACACATGTTGTGAGAAGCACTTAAAAGGAGTAAGGGTGGAAATATGAGAAAATATTACTACCATAACCCAAGTACATTAAAAGAGATAAGTTGGGGGTTGTGGAAAAGAAAAGAAAAGAATGAAAGAGGAGGTGAATGGTATTATGCCAAAATAATAAAAAAAAAGAGAAAAAATGAATTATGGCAAAGAGAAAAGAAAAAAAAAATGGTGATTTGTTGAAAGAAATGCTCGAAAAATGGTTGAAAGAGTTGGGTGTTGAAGTAAGGTTATCTTGTGCTTAAAGTGGTTGTGTTTAAATTAAGAGACTTAGTTCTTTTATTTGTTTAAACTTTCCCGTTCTTTCTTGACCTTTACCCTAGCCTAACGTTACAAGCTTATAAAAGACCTATTGATCCGATGTAGTGTGATTTTTCTACATAGTGGAGAGTGATTTGAAAAATAAGCCTATGGAGCTTGATTTGTGATTGATGTCACGCAATTAATAGGTTTTTAGAGGCCAAGACTTATATTCATGCTATGTTGTGCATAAAATCGTCCGAGTATTCAGACTAATTTATTGTGGTAAGATGGATGTTAAGAGTCGATAATGATTTTAAGGTTGACATTTGGATTATTCTTGGACTTGAGTGATATTTAATGATTCAATTTGTTGTATGTTATGCATGATTTTTGAGACAAAGATTTTGAATCACTCTTGGTTAACACCAGCATTGCTGTATTTTGCTTTGATTTCTAAATAAAGAATTCATTTCATGACTTTTGCTTGAATTGCTAGGGACTAGCAATAAGCTAGTTGGGGGTTGAGATGAGAGTCATATAATGCATCTAAACAATACTCAATTGTTAGCATTTTAGGGTTGATCTCGGTCGTAATCGCACTGTTACATGTTAATAATTCTAAAGTGATATTCATAAATTATTGACTTAATTCGATGCATTTTCAGGTGCTTTGAGTACAAAAGAGATGATAAAGTGATCCATGTTTAAAGCGCCAAAAGATCTTGGGTGTCGGTGCTCGTATTTGTCCAAGGTTTAGACATGTCCAAACATGACTCAAAGATGTTTAAAGTCTAAATTAAGGTTGAAGTAATAAATTACAGTAAGTTAAAAGACTGCACACAAGTGTGTGCATCACTTTGGAGCAAGGTAAGGGTAGACACACTAGCGTGTGCACTTCTGCATACAAGCTAATGAGTTTCACTAAATTGCCAAAATTTCCCGTACAGATCAATCATCTTTGCAGAGTAAACTGTATTGATGTAAGAAGAACCAGGAGATGAGCCATATTTGCTTAGAAAGATCCGGAAGTCTATTTCTGGAGAATTTTATGGTTCGTAAAAAGGAGTTTTCTAGAGAAAGTTATGGCAGTTTTAGTAGACACAGGTCAGGCCTCCAGATCAGCATCCACCTGGCGCCGCGCCCCTCACTTTCCAGCGCTGCACTCTCACTTTCCAGCACTGCACCTCTCACTTTCCAGCTCCCATTCGGTCCAAGACCAAATTAGGGCTGCACAATGGCATTTTATGGACCAAAATGCCCTTAACTACTTATGATCTATAAATAGATGCTTAAAGAGTGTGCAACCAACATTCATTTCAAGAAAGGAGGAGAGAAAAAAGAGAGGATCCAAGGGATCCAAATCCAGTATTCTTCCATTTTATTTTAAGTTTCTTGAGGGCTGGAAATCAAGGGGGAAAGCATCCATATTGTTCATCCACCTTGAACTCCATGGCCAAATCAAGGGGAGAGCATCCATATTGTTCTTCCACCTTGATTTCCATGGCCAACTAATCATCTTACAAGGGAAAGGGATGAATCTTTAGGGATTTATTGTTCTTTATTTCCTGTTCTTGATTCGATTGTACGGATTTATTGTTGAATATTGTTTACGAATTATTCATTGATTAAGTAAGAAGGATTTGAGTTCATGTGATAGATGCACTTTTTATTCTTCTTCTTTTAGATTCTCTTAATCTGGTGATTGCATCATTCTCCTCCATTGAGGTTGTTTGGATGTGATTGTTTCTGGTAGATTTATCTTATTGATTGTCCATTATTACTATATTGTCATTAAAGATATATTGTCGTTTCTTGATAATCTTTAAGATCGGTCATGTGTGCATGAACCAGAATCAATGATTAATTTGTAGCAATTATATTAGAGTTATAAATGTGCTTGATTGAATATATTCCGATTGCTTGTTTGGGAGGTGAAACTTGCAATCAAGATAAAATCAATTGAATCAAGAGTGGAAATAGGGAACGAACCTAAGGAGGATTCCTGGAACCTTGTTATTTCTTATTTATATTTCATTTACATTCACGCAATTTTTCTTACATTATCTCATTATCAAAACCTAATTATTGCTTGCATTATTGAAATGTTGATGTGTGGTATATTATTGTGAATTTATTTATAGAAGGATGAGTCTCCCAGAGAGAGAAAGTTACAATGAGAAAAGAGAAAAAATACATAGAAACATGATAGTATGAGAATTATTTAAATGTTAGACATTATACTATTATCCAGTTATAGGAGAAATAAATGATTAAATATTAATGGGCTATTTATGAAATTGGAATACTTTTAGTAAATTTAATTCACTAAGCTTAGCTCATTCCTCATTGTACAATGATTTCAGGGAGCAGACAGGACAAATAGTCTGGTGGGTTGAGAATCAGACGGATTCATTTTCTGTAAGCCACGTACATGTCACTATCCTCAGACTAGTGAGAAAATGAAATAAATATTTTATTTGTAAATATTCACACATCTTACGTCGTATATTATGTGTAAGTTAATACCATATTATATACCTCCCCTATTGAGGGTGGAGGATTAAAAATAAAAATTTCTGTTAGTGTTATTTTATTGTTGCATATATGTGTCGTGCTCTCAAAATGTTATGACATCGTCTCGGGGGTGGCCAACCTAGGATGGGTTGTTACAAAATATGACTACGAAATAAAGTTAATGTTATAAGGAAATAAATGCTCGAAGGTAATTACTCCGAGTAATATGATAAATCATTGAGCTTTTTAGCTCACCCCCCTCCCTTTCATTATTTCATGAAGGCCTACGAAAGAAAATTTTGGGTCGCAAGTGAGGAGATCATGAAGAAGAATAATTTTTGTTAGGTGGGTCAATGTACTTAACATCCTTATCCTTTTTGTAGGATTATTTTAACCTTGTGTATGTCAAAGTTGTAACTTCAAAATGTTTACGCCTTGAGAGGCATTTTCGTAATATAAGCTCAATTCTTGATGGGAGTTATTATAAATGTAAATTATGTATGCTTATATGAAGAGTATAATATGTTGATGATTATATGCTTTAATTAAATTGTTATATAGCATGCTTGTTTTTAAGTCCAGATGCTACATACTCAAAAGTTAATGATGCCGTCTTGAGTAGGACCTGCTCGAGATGGGTCATTACATGCTAAAGATCACATTTTCTACCTAAAAAATTACATTTACTACCTAAAAAATGAATTATTCACTTAAAAAGGTAGTATTTTTATTTGAATATGCAAATTGGAAGCCTTCTTTTCCTTTGTTAATTACTCATTTTTTCCTTAAGTTCTCCTACTTTCATGAGTGTCAAAACCCCAAAAATTTGAGTAATTTCCCTCCCCACCATGGCCGGCCACAGTAAGAGGGAATTCCCTCTCATTTTTTTTTTTGCTTTATTGAAAACTCCACACGTGTAATTTCTTGGTCACCTTTTTGCTTTATTGGAACCATTCTTCTTCTTCACATTTTCACCTAAAAAAACCAACTTTCTCTTTAATGTAATGAAAAAAAGAAATAAAGGAGAGAAAGTTTAGAGAGAAAGAAAGAAGTAAGAAAAGAGAGAAGAATAGTAAGACTAAGGAGAGAAACACAACAAAATAAGAGAGAATTATTCAAGAAAAGAAAGAAGAGGACAAAGTGTAAAACCAAAAAAGAAGAATTAGTGAGAGTTATACAACATTTTCGGTCACCTTTCTTGTTTTGTTTTTTTAATCTTCAATCAAACCATTCTTCCAACTTCACTAAGTCCACAAGAGTATGTGAATCTCCGAGGATAATCCCCGTGCATGGGAATTTTCTTTAGCTAAAAAAGTTAGTTAAACATATTTTGTTTGTAAAATAAATTGTTAGCATAATTTATGTGTTTAAACCACCTTAAAAATAGACTTGATTAATTTAGCCCCCTTAAAAAATTTCATCTTAAGATGCTTACTAGTTTCTTAGCATTTATTTTTCATTAGTTACATGTCTTTCTTTAGTTAGTTACTAGTCATAATTTAGTCTCTCTTTGATAAATATAATTTTGAGTCAATGGTAGTTTTAAAGTTATTTCCTTTAGTTTAGTCCTTTAAGATTTTTTCATTTCACGCCTTCTACTGTAGATATGTTATTTTAAGTTATTATTAACTATATGTAATAGCTAAATCCACTTGGTTTAAACTCCTTTTTAATTTACCTAGTTCAAAGGAACTTAGTTTAACCTATCTACTTTTTAATTTACCTAGTTCAAAGAAACTTAGTTTAACATGTCTAATAAAACTAATTTAGTTTCAATCCATTTAATTCAAACCCTCACACACTTGCACACATGTGCACACTTTTGCGTGCACCTTGCATACACTTTCACAAATGTGCCAACCTTTGTGCGCACCTTGCACACACATGCACACTATCTCACACACTTGCAATCATGTGCACACTTTAGTGCGCAACTTGCACACCTGTGCACAATATTTCACGCACTTGCACGCATGTGCACACTATTGTTTGCACTTGTACACACATGCACACTTTTGCACGCAACTTGAACATACATGCACACTGTTGCACACAGTTGCACACACTTTTGTGCGTACCTTGCATACACGTGCACTCCTTGCACACACCCTACATGCAATTAGAATTAATCTGCATACATGCTGCACATATTTAATTCAATGTTAAAATTTAATTTATCTACTTTAAAGTAACTTAGTCATAATCTATCTAGTTTAATTTACATAAGTAATCCATTTAGTTTAAATGCGCGCACTTTAATTTACTCCCCATTTTTATCCTTACTTTACAAGTAGTTTTAATACTTTCTGTGTTTCATAGTTAAAATAATTCCTTTCCTTTACATACTTGCTTATTTTTTTACCGCACTACTTTAAAGTTGTTGTTTGATGTTAATTTGTTTGAATATAAATTGTAAAATGTGTACTTGGCTTTAGTAATAATACTTGAATTAAAATTTCAATTAATTTTCCTTGAAACACAAAGGGCTAGACTTCAGTCTTGGTAAGAGAAAGAACTTTAAATCCTCGCTTTTTGCACCCAAATCTCCTGAGTCTTTGATCCTCTTTAAGGTCAAAAAATGGATTTTTACGCGTCATCCTTGCTTTGTTCTTGGGTGACAAACCTTCCCTTATCTAATACATTAACAGCGCACTAATCACGGGAGCCTTCTTACTACTTATAAAGGGTTTGTATTAGATTTGGTAGGTTTCACTCGTTTTCATATGCCTACTCATCGTAATCCATACCCTCGCCATATACACCTTTTTAAAGGGGAGTGGCCTTGGGTAATGAGCTGGATGTATAGGTTTTTGGTGAAAAAGAGAGATACTTATAGTCGGCGAATTCGTCGGGGAGATTTAACCTTAAAGTGTTTCGTAGAATTTTTTTGAAACTTTAATTTTAAGTTATTATTTTGTGCTTCACTTTGCAAACTAGCACTTACTCTTTGCTCTTGACGGAGTAAATTGGGGTCCCGTTTCCTCTTAGTTTTTGGTGTGACCTCCATTTGCTTATTGTCAGCCCTTGGTGTGGAACAATTTCCTCTTGGTTCTTATCCGTGTAACACAGGTTTGCCGATGCATTTGTACTATTGTGGTCAACCTTTCAGGCCACTAAAGGAGCATGATAGAATCCTTCTAGCCATAGGATACCTGATCCCACCAGAGTTATAAGGCGAGCCTACCTTTTTTAAGAAAACCCTAAAACCTTCTTATCTCTTTGCTTACTTGCATGTGTTTGCTTCCACCTCACATGTTAAAGAAGTTAAAATCAATTTTTTTGATAACATGTTTGGTAATTTAGTGTTTCCTTTGATTAAATCACAATCAAATAAATTGAGCTCAATATTGGGCTTAGGTTGACCCAAAATAGTGGATTTTCTCTTAGTTAAGTCTTGTTAGTTTGACCTTATTAAGGAGCCCACAAAAGAGACTAATGGTGATTGGGTCTTAACCCAAGAAATCTAAAATGAATGTGACTGAAGGCCCAAGAATTATGTGGAAAGATCTAGGGACATTCTTCATCATTCATTTGGACTTATTAGATTTAGCCCTAATCACCACTAGATTCCAAATCTCTTTAGAGACTTCGTGATGTCAAATCCACAATATTTAACTATAAGAAATCCCATAAAAGAATGAAGGGGCCCATACCAAAGAAGTTTGACTGGAATTTAACCAGAGGAAGTTTGATTAGAATTTAACCAGAGGAAGTTTCTTTTGATTAAATTATGACCAAATGAAGTGAGACCAATAACCCAGTTTCTTTCAAAATAGAGGATTTCCCCATAGTTAAATTAATTTGATATCATTGAGAAGCTCATGAGAAGAAACTAATGCTGATTAGGCCTTAACCCAAATGATTGAAGTCCTAGGGATCCATTGGAGTGATCCATGTAAGGGCAATCTTCATTTTTTTATTTGAGCTTCTTCGGTTTAGCCTAAATCACTATTAGAGTCCAAACCCCTTAGGAAGCTTGTTGATGTCAAATCCACCACACTTAACCATGAGAAAGCCAATAAAATTTGATTGTAATTTAATCAAAGGAAAATTTCCTTTATGTTTCTGTCTCCACGTAATTGAGCTAATGAGAACTTATCCATAAGTGGACTTTAATTCATTCAGTGGGCCTTTGGCTGCAAAACCGAAATCCATTGACAAAATTAAAGTAACACTACAGATAACTGAACATGGCAAAAAAGATTCACAACATAAAGAACTCAAAGGTGTATATTTTATTTCTTCTAAAAAGGAGTTATAGGTCTAGGCTCGGAAGCCATCTCTTCTCCATTATGGTACAGATCCTCAGGTGGAAGACTGAAAAAGGGCCTCCTCCTAGTCTATTCCCACTTATAATAGAAGAGTACACCAACAGTTCAATCTTTGAAAGTAGTTTGAGCTTACTCAGAGTAATGATATAGGAAGCAGTAGTTGACACGAATGAGATACTAAAAAACATAAGCAATATGTTGGTCGATCTGGCCAAGAGGTTGGATTGCCTGGAAGAGAGGGTAACCAGAAAGAAGTCCTAAGTGTAGAATCTAAAGGTGGCACAAAAGATTTTTTTGAAGATGAGGAGGAATACCTCCTAGCTTAAGAAAAAAAAAAAGCTGGGTCTGAAATGAATTAGTGAGAAGTTTGAAAAGATGCAGTGCGCTTTGTGAAAATCCCAAGGCATGGATGGGTATTTGCTTGACATCGATAGTTTGTGTGTCCATCTCAAAAAAATTCTGCTACCCTAGTTTAAAATACCTGATATAGACCGTTTTGATTGGTTTAGAGACCTTAATACCCATTTGAGACAATATGCTGGCCTTTTGAAGGTCTTAGGTTTGAATACTAAACAACTAGTTGCAATCTACCCCCAATTCCCTTATTGGCATTGTACTGAAATGGTACTACTCTCAAGAGCCCACTACTTTGAGAGAATGGGAAGACATGGCCCAAGCATTTGTAGTCCAATATACATATAATACCCAACTAGATATCACCATCAGAGATCTAGAAATGATCAAGCAGAAACTTAATGAGACTTTCTCAGAAATCATTTCTTGTTGGCGAAGTACGACAACTAAAATGACCTCTAGACATGTGGAGAAAGACCAGGTCAGAATTGTGATAAGGAATTTACTGTCGGTGTACATTGAAAGATTGCTTGCCATGCATATCTCTAATTTTCAGTAGTTGATTGACTCAAGCATTCAAGTGGAAGATGCCATATTCGAAGGGAAGATCGAGAAGAATGCTAAGAGATTTGTAAAGAAGAATGTTTCCAATAGTAGTGGCACCAAGAAATCTGAAGTGAGTTTTGCACAAATAAACAATGTTCAATCAAGTGTATGGGCAGACACCTCCTCCAGACCCTAACAACAAAATAACCGTGGCTATAGCCAGCCTAATCAGTTCCAAAATAGGAGTCAACCTGAGATAAAACACAGAGGCCCTAAAGAATTCCCTCTTGGAATGAGTTTGTCTCAAGCCCTTACAAAGGTCACCAAGAAAAATAAACTCCGCCTATTTCTAGCAAGACCTTTACCCAACCTGGTTCCACCACATTAAGATCTTTCTAAATACTGCCACTTCCACCAGTTAGCCGGCTATGATACCGATGGGTGTCAAAGACTAAAAAATGAAATCCAAGACCTCATTGATAATAGTCTGGAGCCACCCCAAGTAGCTAAAAAACCCATGCCCAATTATCGCAACGTAGCTCCATCAAACTTCCTAAATATGATTAAGAAATAATCCACCACCTTTGACATCTCCACCCTAATCACCACAATAATCAAACATAACCCCAAACACGACACTAAACACTACTCGAAATACAAACCTATCCTTACCTTGGAGTACCTCAGAAATTTCAAATGCAGTGGGGTCTCATGATTACGCTCAAACTAACAAGCGATTATTGTGTATAGCTGAGGTGTCGATCCCACGAGGAAAAGCGAACAACAATGAAGAATTTAATAGAGAAATGATAAGGTTCCAAGAATCCTTCCTAAGTTCATTGCCTTATCCTAATCTTGACTCAGTTGTTTTTATCTCGATTGCTAGTTTCACATCCTAAACAAGCAATCGGTAAATATTCAATCAAAGCACATTAACACTCTAATGTAATTGCTAAAATCACTCCTTGATTCCGATTCAAGCACACATGACCTGTCTTAGAGATTTATCAAGAAAAGATAATATATTTCCATAATAATATCGTAGTAATGGACAAATCTATAAGATGAATCTACTGAAATCAATCACATCCAACAACTTGACATAAGAAGAACTTGACTAGACTTATATGGTAAGAGAAAATCTTCTAATTCTTTACTTAATCAAAGAGTAAATCATAAACAATGTTTAATAATAAATCCTTACAACTGGATCAAGAATGGAAATACGAACAACTACACCTAGGAATTCATCCTTTTACCTTGCTTGGAGATTAGCTAGACATTTAGCTTATGTTTGATGAAGAAGAATAATGGTAGCTCCTCTTATTCCAGCCTCCTTTTTCAGCCTCCACAATGTTCTATATATAGCTCATAAGGTTTAGGGGCATTTTCGGCTAAAAAATATCATTAAAACGCCCTAATTAGGTCTGAAGCGGAAACAAGGGACCGCGCACGTGCCACGACTCAACCTTTCCAGGCCGCGGTGCACAGCTTTGGGTCAGGCTTTCAGTGGTGCTGGAGACTGCAGTGTATATTGTGTAGGCCGCGGTGCACAGCCTTGGGTCTTGGCACTTAGAGGCTCTGGAGGCCGTGGCTCAGCCTGATCCAGGCCGCGGCGCACAACCTAGCCTCTTTCTCAAATGCTCATGGTTCAACCCTATATCAACCCTAAAATGTTAACAAATAAGTACTATTAAGATGCATTTTATGACTTTCATCATAACTGATGCGATGAAATTGACACTAGCAAGTGCACTAATCGTTCAAGTAATAAAATGATGAGTGAATATCATTCCCAACGAGGACTGATCAAATACTACAAAAATTACGACTTAACTTTTACTGTTATTTGAGCAAACGAATAATTGTAGGGGAAAGATTTACTAACAATTAACTAAGGAAAAACAGAATACAATAGTAAATAATGGAAGATTAGCAAATTTTGGAATGAAAACTCTTATGAACTAACGTGCTAAGGACTCGACTTCACCTAAACCATAATTGACAAAAGTTTCGAATGGGGAAGTTTCATTTAATATGTTTTCCAAGATGGTAGATTCCCCAATAAATTGGTTATCCATATTTCGGGTCTAACCACAATCTCAAGAATCATTAACTTCGAATATCCGTATTCTAGGTCTATTCTAGATTAACTCAAATTGAGAAGCATTAAGTGTTTTTGGATTCCTTTCAGTTAAATCTCCCTATTCGGTTACGATTTAAACGGACCACATGAACTTCCTAGAATCCCTATTCGGTTACTCCTATTCCATTCATGGCATGTTTTACCCTGGCCTTTGCATACATAAAAATCCAATATCATATTTATTAGTTCAATCATTCATAAGAGCATGGCTTCTCTATTCGACACATCACCATGCCCAAAGAAGGAATCAAAATAATAAAAAGCATTAAGAACAATAAAACACTCTTTGAAAAACACATTAAATTCCACTTGTCCAAACAACAACTCAAGATAAAGGTTTAGGATCCATCTATCATTAACACAAAAATATCTACTCCATAATCATGTTCAAACAACCCATGTTCATATTATAAAACATCAACATAGATAGAATAGAAAAATACAAAACCGGAGAAGAATGATTAAAAGCTTGATGTGTAGCCTCCCGGAGTGTCTCCAAGCCTCCTTTCGTGTCTCCTCTCCTCCAAATTTTGTTTTCTTTCTTCTCTTTTCTGCCTCCCTTCTTGTTCAGCTAGGGTTTTAATTTATAGATTCAAAATTAGCAGGCTGGCGCTGCAGCGCCAACATCCCAGCGCTGCAGCGCCAAGACACACAAAAAACCCTAATTCTGGCGCTGCAGCTCAAGCTTTCTGGCGCTGCAGCGCCAAGATCCTGGTGCTGCAGCCTTGAGTTTCTGTCCTCTCTGTGCATTTTGGTGCTGTGAGGTGCTGCTGATGCTGAACCAGGAGGTATGACCTCTGTCCGCTAAAATCGCCATAACTTTCTCTAGAAAAAAGATTTTAATGAACTGTAAAATCTTCCAGAAAGTAGACTTCCAGATCTTTCTAAGAATATGTGGCACACTTCCTGGTTCTTCCTACATCAATACAGTTTAATTTGTAAAGATGGTTGATTCGTATGGCAACTCCAGCAACTTAGTGAAAACTCCTTTCTTAGTTTCTCTTCATCTTGGCTCTTCCACGACCATTCTTTTGCTTGAGTGTTCAATGGGGCTTCGTGTTTAAAATGATGATAGCTCTTCCATCTCTTTTAAATCAAGATACCTGAAAAATGCACCGAAATAAGTTAATGCTCCAAAAATACCACTTTAGAGTTGTTAATGAATAAAAATGCAATTAAGACCTAAATCAACCCTAAAGTGCTAACAAATAAGTATGATTATAATGCATTTTATGGCTCTTATCACAGAGTTATCACACCCCCAAACTTATGTTTTTGCTAGTCCTCGAGCAAACTAGAACAAAATTCTATGCACACACATCCTAAGAGTGCGAGATGGTTTGATTAGATTTGATATAGCATGCCTCAAGGATTGCATAAAAATTATAATGCACGAAAAACTTTCCAAATGCTGCTAATGTCTAGAATTTCAAATTTATTGCTAGCCTTATCTTACATCAAATTCTTCAAACGTGTGTGTGTGCAACACGTTTATAAACTTAATCGTCTCGCCACTCTAATCGGTTTATGCAAGTAGGATAATGCCAATCTTTCAAAGTTCATAAGCTTACTTTTCACACCACTCTCCACTAACGTAGGCCATGACAATACCCGAGATCACCAGGACTTTATTCAACTTATAACTTTGGCTAAGGTTAAGGTATGGTGAAAGATTGATTTGAGGTTCACATCACCTTAAGCACATCAACCAATAAATATTTTATTTCAAACTTTCCCTCAGTTATCATGGAATACTTCCAAAACTTTTGCTCTTGTCACATCTTCTTCTTTTTTTTTTTTTTTTTTTGTATGCTTGTACTATAGTAGCACTAGTATTTGTTTCCGTGTGCATTACTGAAACTATAGCATAGCATGTACATGACGATCAAACACAGCTTTGCCAGCTGCCTGTGATAGGCAGAATACAACTTTATCAAATAGTTCATGTGGTAAACCTTTTTGACTTCGATCTTTTCCTTGGTCTCTCTTGATGGGAAATATGTAACACATATCATATCAAGGGAAAGTCACTTCCTCTTGCTCAATCCTCTGTCACCACTTAGGAGAATAGTCCCTTTATTAATCAATGTGCTTATAGGTGAAAGGTGGAAATAATTTTTTTTTTTATATATATATATATATATTTGAAAGGGAAATAGGTTATATGATTGGGTGACAAAACAATATGTATCCAAGCTCAAAAGGGGAACACTAAGGATAGTCACATATCAAGGGTTAGCTAAAATGGCTCAAACTTTCCAAACATGGTATGGATCCTTTCTTTGGTACTGTACTACCTAGGATTTCGCCTCGAGTGGTCTTCAAACAAGTTCTAGAGTCCAAGAGATCACAAGACTACACTGCTCACATAAACACTCTCCAAAACAGCAAGACAACAAAGTGCTTAGGTGTAAGTGCTCATTGTGTTCAAAGAGTTCAATGCAAAATAAATCCAAACAACAAATTCAAGCACACAGACAAACGCAACATTTTTCAAATTTTCAATGGCTATAATCAAGTCAATCTATTTCTCATCATTGGCAAAATCAAAATCAAACAACAGAAAGCACTCAGAAAACACAAATAGAAAAATAACTAGAAACATAAGCAGTGCACACATTCAGATAAAGTTCCCACCCCCAAACTTAAATAATACATTGTCCGCAATGTATAGAATTTGAATTATAAAGTAAGAGAAGAGAACTCCCCTGATTAGTCGGAGGTCGAATCAATCGTCTTTGTCAATGTCCTCATCCTCCGGATCACTACTATGACCGGGATATGGTGGTAATGGAGAGGGAGAGCAGCTGGGAATTAAATTTTAGAGTGCCCTAACTGTGGAAGGGCTGTGAATTTAAATGTTAGCTTGCAGCCTGTCTGGATTATTGGTTTTGAACGATCAGGTCCTGGCGCTGCAGCGTTGAGTTTGTGAGGCTGCAGCACTGGATTTCTGGGCTGATGCGTGAAATTGAAGGCCTTGGCGCTGCAGCTCCAATTTTCTGGCGCTGCAGCGCTGAATTTCTGTCATGGCTCCACGTAGAGCTGAAAAATAAATCAAAAATACACATCGTAAGGCCATGAAAATTGAAATAACAAATAAATTAAGCAACAAAAAAAATTGAAACACCCCAAATAATTTCAAAAAGCAAGAAAAAAAAAATTAAGAAGTAAGACCCAAAATGGTAGTTCTAATTTATAGTCTTTAGCTTGACTTTCTATTTTATGGCTCTTGGGGAACGGTGGTGGACGATTTAGGGTCAAAAGTCCCCGTAATGTAGTGCTTCAATCTGTGCCCATTAATCTTGAATGTCTTCTTGTTTTTCTCGTGTCGAACCTCAACGACACCAAAAGGTGAGACACTTATCATGGTATACGGTCCAGTCCACCGAGATTTCAGCTTTCCCAGAAATATGTGCCTTCTTAGGATTTCCAGCAACCGTTCTTCCATTTTACATGTCAACGAAGAAGATATTATCACAGGGAAAATATTTTTCTCTAAATAAGCATATTTTAAATGAGCAAGTAAAGTTTTCAATTCTGTTATTATTATTTGTTCTTCTGGCACTTCTTTTCCCATTTCAGACTCCAAGTTCCTTGCTTCTTCTTCGATGATGAGTTTTTCAATGGTATTAGTTCCCGTTTCTATGATACATCTCTCCAAAGTATCTTCATTTAATGTTTTCTCCTGAAACTCCTCAAATTGGTTATCAAAAATATCCACATGAAAACAAGAAGAAGTAGATAAGCCAGAAGGGTATTTCATAATTTTATACATATCAAAAACTACTTGCTCATCATTGACTCTCAAAATCAATTTCCCTTGTTGTACATCAATCAGGGCTCTCCCTGTAGCAAGGAATGGATGTCCAAGTATAAGAGGTACCTCACGATCCTCTTCCATGTCGAGAACAATGAAGTCTACAGGGAATATAAATTTATTGACCTTTACCAGTACATCTTCTATAATTCCTCGTGGTCTCTTAATAGATCGATCAGCTAATTGCAATGACACTGTTGTTGTTTTGATTTCTTCTAATCCAAGTTTCCTGAAAATTGAAAGAGGAATAAGATTGATACTTGCACCAAGGTCACATAAAGCTTTATCAAAAAATGAATTTCCTAAAGTAAAAGGTATAGTAAAACTCCCTAGATCTTTCAATTTTGGAGGTAGCTTGTTTTGCAGTATGGCACTGCACTCTTCAGTTAACATCACCGTTCCATGTTCCTTAAGCTTTTGTTTATTAGACAAAATTTCCTTCAAAAATTTAGTGTAACTAGCTGTGATAGAGCCTCTGCAAATGGAATGTTAATATACAATTTCTTGAAAATATCTAAAAATTTTGAAAATTGCTTATCTAATTTTTCTTTCATAAATTTCTGAGGATAGGGAAGAGGTGGCATATATTTAGTTTCAGAGTTAGAATCGATCAAACCTTTACCAGTAGACTTCTTTTCTGAAACATGTTCTTCTTGCGTGGTCTCTTCTTTCTTGTCAACTTGCTGAGTAATTTCCTTAGGTTGTGGCTCTTCCAATTGTGTGCCGCTCCTCAGTGTTATGGCCTTGACATCCTCCTTAGGATTCTTTTCTGTGTTGCTCGGGAGGGAACCTTGTGCACGTCCAGAAATTATGTTTGCTAGTTGACCGATTTGAACTTCCAGATTTTTTATGGATGCTTCTTGATTTTGGAATCTTGTTTCTGCTGTACTTAAAAATTTGGCCATCATATCCTCCAAGTTGGACTTCTTTTCTTGAGGAGTGTATTCAGGATGAGGTTGCTTTGCATTGCTTTGATTCCACGAGAAGTTTGGATGATTCCTCCATCCTGGATTATATGTGTTGCTATATGGATTGTTCTGCCTGTGAAAATTTGAAACAAAATTAGCTTGTTCAGCAGATGAATTATATGCAAACTGATTACCTTGACAACTACTGCTGTGATGGCCACTACCACCACACAATTCACATATTGTATGTGAGTTGGGATTAAGTCCATCAATCTTCTTGGTGAGAACCTCCATTTGTGCTGTTAAAGCTGTAACAGCATCTATATTGTGCAATCCTGAAGCCCTATTAATAGGTAGCCTTTCAACTGGCCATTGATAAGAATTTGTGGCCATCTCTTCTAGCAATTCAAGAGCCTCTTCTGGAGTTTTTCTCATGATCGTGCCACCTGCAGCTGCATCAATCATATTTCGGGTTGCACTAGTTAAACCGTTATAAAAATTTTGTACTTGCATCCAAGTGGGCAACTCGTGATGAGGACATCTTCTCAACAGGTCTTTAAAGCGCTCCCATGCCTCATAGAGTGACTCTCGATCGACCTGCAAAAACATACTAATTTCATTACGTAACTTTGTAGTTTTTTCAGGAGGGAAGTATTTCCCTAAAAACTTTTGTGCCAGTTCTGCCCGAGTTGTTATGGATCCGGCAGGCAAAGAAGTCAACCAGCTTTTTGCTTTATCCCTCAATGAAAATGGGAAAAGCCTTAAGCGAATTGCATCCTCCGATACTCTGTTATGCTTAAATGTGTCACAAATTTCAAGGAAGTTTGCCAAATGAACATTTGGATCTTCTTGCGATAGGCCCCCAAATTGTACTGAATGCTGAATCATCTGAATGATGGCGGGCTTAATTCCAAAATTGTTCGCTTGTATAGGTGGTCGCCGAATGCTAGATTCAACACCATCCAACTTTGGCATTGCATAATCCCATAGTGCACGTTGCACCTCTGCATTGTTTCCTTCTGCCATTGTATTAATTGTTACTGGTGCTGCTCTTCTCAAAGAGTTAAACGTGCGCTCAATCTCTGGATTAGATTCTACAAGTATTCTCCCACTAGTACGTGTCATGCACTAGAATCGAAAGCCCTGCAAAATAGACTTAAAAACCAAATTAAAAAAAACTCTCAAATTAACAAGTTGAATCACAATAAAAGTAATAGTTTATTTCAGTCCCCGGCAACGGCGCCAAAAACTTGATGCGATGAAATTGACACTAGCAAGTGCACTAATCGTTCAAGTAATAAAATGATGAGTGAATATCGTTCCCAACGAGGACTAATCAAATACTACAAAAATTATGACTTAACTTTTACTGTTATTTGAGCAAACGAATAATTGTAGGGGAAAGATTTACTAACAATTAACTAAGGAAAAACAAAACGCAATAGTAAATAATGGAAGATTAGCAAATTTTGGAATGAAAACTCTTATGAACTAACGTGCTAAGGACTCGACTTCACCTAAACCATAATTGACAAGAGTTTCGAATGGACAAGTTTCGTTTAATATGTTTTCCAAGATGGTAGATTCCCCAATAAATTGGTTATCCATATTTCGGGTCTAACCACAATCTCAAGAATCATTAACTTCGAATATCCGTATTCCAGGTCTATTCTAGATTAACTCAAATTGAGAAGCATTAAGTGTTTTTGGATTCCTTTCAGTTAAATCTCCCTATTCGGTTACGATTTAAACGGACCACATGAACTTCCTAGAATCCCTATTCGGTTACTCCTATTCCATTCATGGCATGTTTTACCCTGGCCTTTGCATACATAAAAATCCAATATCATATTTATTAGTTCAATCATTCATAAGAGCATGGCTTCTCTATTCGACACATCACCATGCCCAAAGAAGGAATCAAAATAATAAAAAGCATTAAGAACAATAAAACACACTCTTTGAAAAACACATTAAATTCCACTTGTCCAAACAACAACTCAAGATAAAGGTTTAGGATCTATCTATCCTTAACACAAAAATATCTACTCCATAATCATGTTCAAACAACCCATGTTCATATTATAAAACATCAACATAGATAGAATAGAAAAATACAAAACCGGAGAAGAATGATTAAAAGCTTGATGTGTAGCCTCTCGGAGTGTCTCCAAGCCTCCTTTCGTGTCTCCTCTCCTCCAAATTCTATTTTCTTTCTTCTCTTTTCTGCCTCCCTTCTTGTTCAGCTAGAGTTTTAATTTATAGATTCAAAATTCGCGGGCTGGCGCTGCAGCGCCAACATCCCAGCGCTGTAGCGCCAAGACACACAAAAAACCCTAATTCTGGCGCTGCAGCTCCAGCTTTCTGGCGCTGCAGCGCCAACTTTCTGTCCAAATCCTTCTTTGTGTCAGCTACCAGCGCTGCAGCGCCAAAATCCTGGCGCTGCAGCCTTGAGTTTCTGTCCTCTCTATTGATTTTGGTGCTGTGAGGTGCAGCTGATGCTGAACCAGAAGGTATGACCTCTGTCCGCTAAAAGTGCCATAACTTTCTCTAGAAAAAAGATTTTAATGAACCGTAAAATCCTCCAGAAAGTAGACTTCCAGATCTTTCTAAGAATATGTGGCACACTTTCTGGTTCTTCCTACATCAATACAGTTTAATTTGTAAAAATGGTTGATTCGTATGGCAACTCCAGCAACTTAGTGAAAACTCCTTTCTTAGTTTCTCTTCATCTTGGCTCTTCCACGACCATTCTTTTGCTTGAGTGTTCAATGGGGCTTCGTGTTTAAAATGATGATAGCTCTTTCATCTCTTTTAAATCAAGATACCTGAAAAATGCACCGAAATAAGTTAATGCTCCAAAAATACCACTTTAGAGTTGTTAATGAATAAAAATGCAATTAAGACCTAAATCAACCCTAAAGTGCTAACAAATAAGTACGATTATAATGCATTTTATGGCTCTTATCACAGAGTTATCAATAACCCTAAACTAGCTTATTGCTAGTCCCTAGCAATTCAAGCGAAAAACATGAAATGAATTCTTTATTAGAAATCAAAACAAAATAAAGCAATGTTAGTGTTAATCCAAGAGTAATTCAAATTTTGTCTCAAAAATAATGCATAACACACAACATATAGAATCATTAAATATCACTTAAGTCCAAAAATAATCCAAATGTCAACCTCAAAATTGATATCGAATCTTAACATTCATCTTACCACAATCCATTAATCCAAACACCTGGATGATTTTATGCACAACATTCATGAATACAAGTCTTGGCCTCTAAAAACATATTGAATTGCGTGACATCAATCACAAATCAAACTCCATAGGCTCACTTTTCAAATCACTCTCCACTTGTAGAAAAATCACACTACATCGGATCAATAGGTCTTTAATAAGCTTGTAACGTTAGGCTAAGGTAGAGGTTAAGAAGGAACGGAAAGGATTAAACAAGTAAAAGAACTCAGTCTCTTAATTTTAAACACAACTCTTTAAGCACTAGATGACCTTACTTCAACACCCAACTCTTTCAACCATTTTTCGAGCATTTCTCTAAATAAATCACCACTTTTTTTTTTCTTTTCTTCTTTCTTTGCCATAATCCACTTCATTTTTTTTATTTTTTATTTTGGTACATAATCATTCACCTCCATGTTCATTTTTTACTCTTTCCCACAACCCCCAACTTATCTCCTTTAATGTACTTAGGTTGTGGTAGTAATATTTTTTCATATTTCCATCCTTACTCCTCTTAAGTGTTTCTCAACAAATGTGTATAAACTAAGTTCTCTTAAAAGAAAGGTAAGGATAAAATAATTTTAGGCTCATAAAGGTAAGTAAATGGGTTATCGAAAGAAACAAGGCTCAATTTTTTTTTTTAAACAGGTAACTAGCGATAAATATAGCAAGGATAAGTTTGAAAGACTCAAACGGTCCAAAAATGGCCTACATCATATCCTAAGTAATGTGCATTCTAAGATTTCGCCTCAAGTGATTATCAAATAAGTTCTAGATTTTGTCGAGATCGCAAAAGTATTCTCAAAACAATCGCACATAAAACTTCGCTAAATGTTTTAGACTAATCATGCAATCTTATCACAAACCAGAGTCTCAAACCAAATGAAGATTGACACTTAGATTATTCTCAAACCGAAGCAAGATTTAACTTCTTCTAAACACTATATGCTATCTCAATTAGGCTCATATCATTGACATGTGAATTAACTCCAAGGCTAACACAAAGCATGCTAAGAACAAACAATATATATATATATATATGTATATAAATTTTTTTTAACAGATTATCCTAACAAACAAATGTATTAAAATAAAACAAACGAATTAAAACGAAAAAGAGAAGGTGACACCAAACAATTCAATGATATGCAATAAGAAATGTGTTTCCTCCACCACCAACTTAAGATAAGCATTGTCCTCAATGTGAAAGCAAAAGTTAAGGAAACTCCCTTTTTAACTAAAGGTGTGAGGAGCCTAAAATTGTGCACGACCATTTGAACTGATGCGCATTTTTGTCCCTAAAAAAGAAATATAAAGGTAATACTTGAAAACAAAAAAATACTAATAATAAACAAGAAAAAGAAATATGAAAAACAATAAAAAAAAAGGATATGCTGTGGGGTGCCTCCCATGAGCGCTAAGTTTTACGTCTTCAGCCAGACCCGATACTTCTTCACAAATGGTTGCCATGATTTCTTAATAAATCCCTGTGACTTATCAAAAACATCAACAACATTAACAGCATGAGGATAAATGGAAGAATTATCAAGATCAAAATTATTAAGAAAGAATTCCAAAGAGTTAGAATTATCTTTAATGTACTCATCCTCCAAAATAGGCTCATCGATCATGTAAGTGTTGAAACAGTCATCTTCTACATGCGGCTACCTTGACACTCGAAAAACATTCACCTCTAGAGTCATATTTCCAAATGATAATGTCATTAGGCCATTCCTACAATTAATGAGGGCATTGGTGGTGGCAAGGAATGGTCTTCCAAGTATCAAAGGAATTTTCGACTCCGTATTCACAGTGGAAATGGTATCTAAAACCAAAAAGTCAATGGGATAATAGAATTTGTCAATTTGTAATAAAACATCTTCCACAATACCTCTTGGTTTTCTTACCAATCGATATGCTAGTGGAAGTGCCACAGAGGTCGGTTTGATCTCACCTAGACCGAGTTACAAGTAAATGGAGTATGGCGTGAGGTTCACACTAGCTCCCAAATCTAACAATGCTTGGCCACAAGATTTGTTTCCAATTTGGCAAGCCACCATTGGACAGCCCAGATCTCTATACTTAGGTGGTGTCTTGCTATCAATTACCGCACTTGTTTGCTTCGTTAAGAAGGCCTTCTTTTTCACATTATGCCTCCTCTTGAGTGTGCATAAATCCTTAATGACTTTAGTATTTTAACATGCTGAACTTGTTCAAGAATCTCACATTTTAATGCTGAATTTCTCTCCTTAGGTTTAAGGAGTGCTTGAGGGAAAGGCACCGGTAAAGAATCACTATGGGCATCTTGTTCCTTGGGGGCTTCATCCTTGTTGCTGGTGTTAGGAATCAAGTTTGATGGTAGAGTGTGTCCATCAATTTTCTTACTGCTACGAGTAATTATGGCATTAACCTCTTTAACATTTTGGTTGTCAGGATTGGAGTTTTGTGCCATATGTTGTCCCCTTGGATTAGGTTGTGGCTGCAAAGGAAAATGACCTTGTTCTTGAATCGTCAAGAAACTAGTCAACTTGGTAAGTTGGCTCTTTATCACTTTTTGTTCCTCTTTGATCGCTTGTTGCTCCTCAAGCAACCGTTGATTTATCTTGCCTTGCTCTTCCACACTCTTGGCATGTACCTGC
This sequence comes from Bretschneidera sinensis, assembly GCA_023935145.1. Taxonomy (NCBI): domain Eukaryota; kingdom Viridiplantae; phylum Streptophyta; class Magnoliopsida; order Brassicales; family Akaniaceae; genus Bretschneidera; species Bretschneidera sinensis. The sequence goes on along the minus strand of CM043701.1, from coordinate 57,731,069 downwards.
ATAAATGACTTAAAAGCATCTTCTAAAGGTAAAGATTGTTGTGGTGCATTAGATGAAGTTGCTTCCGGTCTCCATTGGGTACTAGAGTGGGCAGGAGGTTGTATATCGGATCTCCAACTGAAATCAGGGTGATTTTTCCAACCGGGATTGTAGGTGCTAGAGTAGGGTGAGTATGGTTTCCCAAAAGGTATACCTAAAGCATTACACTATCCCTTCATCTCAAAATAGGCTAGACAATCCTTAGGTACATGATCTACCCTATGACACATAAAACAAGGTTCATGGGACTCTACCCTAGCAACCGATTCGGGGGCTCTAGCATCCTTGGATTTTAAACGGGCTTTAAGGCTATCCTCTTCTTTAAGTTAATAAATTCCAGCGGGTTGATTTCTCCTAGTACTTTCCATGGCATTCGGTCCTGTCTAAGTGTGGGATCTTTTTGAAGAAAATCTCCATTACACATCATTTCTATGAATTGCCTTTCCCTACTTAGAAGTCCATTATAGAAATAGTTAACTACTCGCCAACTCTTCTACCTGTGGTGTGGACAAGAATTCAAAAGTTCTTTGAAACGTTCCCAAACTTGATATAAGGTTTCACTCTCCTTTTGTGCATAGTTTGAGATTTGTCTCTTGAGGTTATTGGTCTTATGGGTTGGGAAATGCTTTTGGAAGAAGGCTTGGGTCAGCTCATCCCAACTACCTATAGACCTAGGCTTTAATGAGTAAAGTCAAACCTTGGGCTTTTCCTTAAGTGAAAAGGAGAAAAACCAAAGTTTGACTGTGTCTACCATATCAGCCCTATTTTGAAAAGTTGCTACTACTTCCTCAAATTCCCTAATATGGACATAGGGGTTTTCATTCTCAAACCTATGGAAGGTTGGTAGCAATTGGATCATGCCCGGGGGGACCATGATACAAGATGGTGTGGCCGTTCGACTAGGGTGCAAGTAGTCCTTAAGTGTCCTAGCAACATTCTCATTGTGATTGTCGGCTATGTTAACAAAATCTTCTAAATTCTCATTTAGGTGTGCACTATGGTTTGATCTAGCGAGGTTTCACTATTGGACGTAGAAGGAGAGGGCAACTCTATTTTGGGTACTTTAATGAATCTACCTAGCGCATCTCTCGGTCTAAGCATACACCAAAGGAGTTAGAGGGTAAATGAATAAAACAGAAAAAAAAATTAGAAAATCAAAACAAAAAACAAAGAACAATATTACCGTCTTGTTTTAAAGTTGACAATCTTCCTTGAACTTAAGCTCGTTTCCCCGGCAACAGCACCAAAATTTGATTACGCTCAATCTAACACGCGATTATTATGTACAGCTGAGGTGTCGATCCCACGAGGAAAAGTGAACTATAAGAGAAAATGTAAACCTTGACACAAAATGATGAAATTCAAATGAGAGAATCAGAGTTTTGGTAATGATAAATGTGAGAGAGTTGTGTAAATATAATGAAGAATTCAATAGAGAAATAACAAGGTTCCGGGAATCCTTCCTAAGTTCGTTACCTTATCCTAATCTTGACTCAGTTGTTTTTATCTCGATTGTTAGTTTCACATCCCAAACAAGCAATCGGTAAATATTCAATCACAGCACATTAACACTCTAATGTAAATCATAGACAATGTTTAACAATAAATCCTTACAACTGGATTAAGAATGGAAATAAGAACAACTACACCTAGGAATTCATCCTTTTGCCTTGCTTGGAGATTAGCTGGACATTTGGCTCATGTTTGATGAAGAAGAATAATGGTAGCTCCTCTAATTTCAGCCTCCTTTTTTAGCCTCCACAATGTTCTGTATATAGCTCATAAGGTTTAGGGGTATTTTCGGCTAAAAAATATCATTAAAAGGCCCTAATTAGGTCTGAAGCGGAAACAAGGGACTGTGCACGTGTCGCGACTCAGCCTTTCTAGGTCGTGGCGCACAGCCTTGGGTCTTGGCACTTAGAGGCTCTAGAGGCCGTGGCTCAGCCTGATCCAGGCCATGGCGCACAACCTGGCCTCTTAATCAAATGCTCATGGTTCTGGAAGTCGTGGTGCGCATAGGTATAGGCTGCGGCATGGAACACTAAAGACTTGGTTTCTCTTCATTTTGTCCTTTCGCAACCATACCTTCACTCCGATATGCATGGAATCTTTGTGCTTTAAGCAATAATAGCTTTTCTATCTCTTTTAGACTCAAAATACCTAAAAATGCTCCGAAATAAGTCGATGATCCAAGAATGACACCTTAGAATTGTTAAAGTATAAATATGTAATTCAACCCTAGATCAACCCTAAAATGCTAACAAATAAGTACTATTAAGATGCATTTTATGACTCTCATCATCTCAGTCAATAGGATTTGGGATAGTAACAACGAATATGATAAAAAGACTGTGGCAAGAACAATGCCAAAAAAGCACTGACGGATTTAACATGGGAAAATAATATGGAAAAAGAAACAATCAGGGCCGGGAACAAGTTAGTCAGTGAGGACAGAGGTGACAAAATGGCAACAACAGTAATGGAGTGGCAAAACTGTGTGGGATAGTAGTAGTAAAGATGAAGAAGAGGTGAGTCACCTAACTCAAGGTGGTCAACATTTTAAGCCACCTCACCTCTAAACTGATAACTTGGAAAGAGGAATAAGAGATAATGAAAAAGCAACAACAGAGAAAGGAAAAAGGGAAAGAGAAAGAAGAGGAAAAAGACTTAGTGTTGAGATAAATGAAGAAAATGCATGCCAATATCTCTATTTGGAGGTTGCTCATATCCTTAAAAAAAAACTAATAGGCTATGCTGGATCATTTAGGTGAAGTGGACATTCCTACAAGAACTTCTCACGATGATCTCTTAGCGTTGCTTGATGTGTCAAAAAAAGGAAACCCAAATATGACTTTTAGTGACAAGGATATCCCACTGTGCAGGAGAACCCATAATAGTGCATTGTATTTGACAACGGAAGAGAAAAAGATGCCTATGGTGTTGGTAGATAATGGGCTAGCTCTAAATGTCTTTCCCTATAGAGAGCCCAAATCCCAAGGTTTGAGCCAGATGATTTCCAACAAAGTAGTTAGAAGGTCTAGGCCTATGATAATGCAAAACACATGATAGTCAGGATAATGAGCTTGAGGTGCAAGCTGGGTATGGATGATATAGTGATTGACTTCCATATCGTAGACATTGCTACATCCTTTATTATGTTGTTAGGCAAGCCATGGCTCCACAGGTTAAGGGCAATACCTTCTACCTTCCATCAGAAGGTAAAATACAAAGCCGAGAACTAAGTCATAACCTTGTGTAGGGATGAAGTCTATATTGCCCCCGTGTTCAATATTCAAGTATAAGACAAGAAACTACATGGCTTTACTTTCAAAGAAGTGGCAGTGATTGACACGGTATACGTCGACCCTTTCATTAACCTAATAATTTTTCATATAATGAAAGGGGGTGAGTTACTTTCTAAAGCCAGGTATGGGTAAGTATGGGCAAGGAGTGAAGGAATTCCCAAACTTCAAACAGTAGTTTGGGAGGCAAGATATAGGTTATGAACTTGGTAATAGTAGTAAGGAGACAAGAGGCATGTTTCACTTGACTCTGAATGGGCACTTCGTGAAGGAAGGGTAAGACTTCCCTACTACTGATTCCTTGAGCAGTGGATGAATAAACGGGCTCAGAAAACGTAGCCAGAATTCGAGATTTTTTTCAATCTCGAGTTCTCTGAAAAGAAAGAAGCAATAGAGAAGAAGAAAGTAATGCCAACAAATGATTGGATCGAGATCCTAGATGGTGAAGCTATTGGTATGAGAGAAGGTTAGACAAGTGGTTTCGATCCAAGTGCGTTGATTAAGCCAATTGATGAGTGCACCGACAGCAGTTAAAGACTTAGAAAATCATTTCTTTCTTTTCTTTCTTATAACAAAGTCTAGGGTGAGCATAAGAATGATGTCCCTGACCTACTTTCTGAGTCTAGTGATGTACTTGTCAAAAAATTGAATGAAATGATAAATGATTTCGAGTAGTTCGAGTTTTCTTTATATGATGGAAAACCATAAGTGAAATTAGCCAAGAGTCCCCTTTATCAAAGGATATTAGTAAGCTACTTGAGAATGAAAAAGAAAACATGACCCAACCTAAAATTGAAGAAACTTGAGTCATTAATCTATACATTGATGAAAATTCACAAGAAATTCACATTGGCTCAATATTATCTGAAAAGAGAAAATGAAAATTTAATAAAACCTTTACTTGAGTATAAAGATGCATTTGCTTGGTTATATGAAGATATGTCCATTATCAATCCAAATATTGTACAAAATAATAACCCTTTAACCTAGATTCCATGCTAATCAATCAAAAATTGAGAAGAATGAGAGTTAATTGGGTGGTTATGATCAAATAAGAGATCCTCAAGCAATTTCAAGCAAGTTTCTTGATGGTTTTTGAGTTTCCTCAATGGGTAGAAAATGTGATAGTAGTGCCAAAGAAATATGGTAAAGTTAAGGCATATGTGGATTACAGGGACCTGAATTGGGTCAGCCCTAAAGATAACTTTTCTTTACCTCACGTAGATACCCTTGTAGATAATATTGACAAGAATGGTCTTTTGTCATTTATGGATGGCTACTCCGGGTATAATTAGATTCTCATGGCCCTCGAAGATAGGGAAAAAACTACCTTCACTACTCAATAGAGGATGTTTTACCACGGAGTCATGCCATTCGGACTAAAAAATACTCAGGCAACTTATCAAAGGATAGCCACCACTCTGTTGCATGATATAATGCATAAGGAAATGGAATTGTATGTGGATGATATGATTGTCAAGTCTGAAAGTAGAGAATGACAATATGATGGCCTCTAGAAGTTTCTTACATAATTTATGCTTTTGGAGTCATTACTGGTAATCTTTTGGGTTTTATAGTTAGTGAAAGAGGGATTGAGCTAGACCAAAAAAAGGTGACAAAAATTATGGAGAAAACAAAGAATGAGGTTAGAGGATTTTTGGGAAGGTTTTAGTATATCAATATATTTATTACCAAGGTTACCCATACCTGTGAGCCTATATTCAAGTTGCTCAGAAAAGACCAACTAATAGTGTAGAATAAACAATGTCAAGAAACCTTTGAGGAGGTAAAAGTCTATCTCAAGAACCCCCTAATGTTGGTCCCACCTAAACATGGTGCTCCACTTTTGTTGTACTTGTCTATCACTAGCACCTCCATAAAAGTCATTTTAGCTTAAGAGGATGAAGATGGAAAAGAAAGTGTCATATACTATCTCAGTGAAAAGCTTTTAGCTTATGAGTTAAACTATTATTTGGTAAAAAAGTCCCATCTCACTCTTATCTGGGCTGCCAAAAAACTTTAGTGTTATTTTAGGTCTCTCTTTGTGAAAGTGATCTTTCACCTAGATCCTCTAAACCATCTGTTTAAAGCCCCAACCTTAAGTGGATGGATAATTAAATGGATAGTCATTCTATCCTAATTTGATCTTAAGTACGTAACCTAGAAGTTAGTCAAATGGGGGATAATTTCAGACCTCTTGGAAAATTTCCCATGAGGAAAACAAGAGGTTAAAGAGTTTGACTTTACGCATGAAGGAATTCTGAAAATTGAAAACTGTGAGTGGAAATGTACTTCGATGAGGTAGTAATTAGAAATATTTCAGGATTGGAGAAGTGTTAGTTTCTTTATAAGGAATCATCACTCCATTTTTGCTTCGTTTGAATTTTGAATCCACCAATAATGTAACTGAGTATGAAGCTTGCATTGCTAGTCTAGAAGCACTTGTTGAGATTGGGATAAAAAAGGTCATAATGTATAGAGATCCTTCCTTAGTCATTTTCCAATCCTGAAGAGAACGAAAAACTAAAGACAAGTGGATGAAGCATTATCAGAGCCACCTTGAGAATCTGGTCCAGTACTTCGATAGGGTGTCCTTTACTTACCTGCCTTAGGCCTAAAATTAGTTCGCTGACGTATTGGCGACTCTAGCTTCAATTTTGGAGATGCTTGAAGGGATTTAGGAAATTCCGTAATACGTCGAGCAAAAGGATGAACCAACCTATTGGGTATACTAACATGCATAGTTTCATGCAAAATGGAGAATTCTCAGCCAATAGTGAATGAACGATAGAAGAGCGATACAATCATTGGCTTCCTAGTTTGTCATTCGTGATGTGAGACTGCATATGAGATCATTTGATGGGATCTAATTACTCCAGATAGATGAGAACACTGCTGAGAGAATCATAATGGAAATACACAAAGGTACCAGAGGTTTTCACATGAATAGGAGAATGCTAGTAAGAAAGATTCTCTGTTTGGTTTATTTCTGGATTAGCATGGAAACTAATTGCTGTAATTATGTGAAGAAGTTCCATAAATGTCAATTGCATGGAAATTTAAAACATTTGCCTCCCTGAGAACTCTTCAGCATGACCACACGCCTTTCGCTACCTAGGGCATAGATGTGATTGGCAAAATATCTCCCAAGGTTTCCAATAGTAACAAGTACATCCTTGTGGCAATTGATTATTTGATCAAATGGGTAGAAGCTGCCTCATTTTAAACCTTGAAGGCTAAGAATGTGGCAGGGTTCATTAATTATAACATCATCAGTTGTTATGAAGTACCTTTTGAGATAATCTTAGATAATGGCACACATTTCCAAGAAAAGTCATGGATTTGCTCGATAAGTACAAAATTAAGCGTCACAAGTCCTCTTCTTACCAACCTTAGTCCAACGAGGTAGTAGAAGTAGCCAACAAGAATGTCAAGAGCATATTGGCCAAAATAGTGGAGACTTGTCACCACTGAAATGAGAACTTACCTTTTGCACTATGGGGATATCAAACTTCGATAAGATCTTTTATAAGCACCGCTCTTTACTCTTTGGTTTATGGTATGGAAGCGATTCTCCCAATCAATGTAGAAATTCTTTCACTAAAGACGAACGTGGAAAGCCAATTAGAAGAGGTAGATTGGATTTGAGAGTGATATGATGAGTTGGCTCATATTGATGAGAAGCGACTGAAGGGTCCCCATCATACCCAAGGGTATTAGAAAAAGGTTACCGAGCTTTTAAAAAGAAAGTAAAGAACTAATGGATCACGGAATGATATTTTGGGGTAAAATAATTCAGGTCACCAATCAATGATCTGAGAAAAAAATTTAGACTAAACTGGAATTGTCCATATTTGGTCAAGAAAATCCTATTCGGTGGACCCATGTGCCTCATAGATATCAACCGTAATGAATTTGCTGAACCTATCAATATGGACCATCTCAAGAAATATTACTTGTTATCTCATTTTTGTTTCCCTTATTCTTGTATCGCCACTTTATCTATCCTTTTTCTAAAAAAAGCTCACTAAGTTGAAAACCTGAAAGAGTGGTGATAAGTGCTTAAATATTTGTATTTAAGCCCCTTAATTTACATTTGTTAAGTTCCTAGTCATGTTATTTCGTGCTATTTTATTTCTTTTTTGTGTTTTCTAGGATATTAAAGAAAAGGGAGCATTATCAGGATTGGAAACCAAACACTTACAAGAATTGGCAAATGCATAGTGCGATCGAGCACAAAAGAGTGTGATCAAGCGCACCAGCACTTGTGCACACAAGAAGAAGGCTCGAGCGCACCAACATGAGATCGAGCGCACAGGTGTAGTAAAACGGCAGAACCTATTTTGGAAAGTAGAGTTAGGGTTCTATTTTTCGAGTTAGGGTTTCTACATGTCTTTGAACCTTATAAATAGGCCTGTAAACAGAAACCAAATCTTCTTTTTAGTTTTAGCTTTTTGAGAAGAGATTTGGAGAGGAGAACTGACGACTCTTCTAGCTAGTATTTTTTGAGTTTCTTCTTTCCTTTAGTTTATTTATGAAGATGTTTAACATCAGAACCATGTGTAACTAACTTACTATTAGGGCTCGATTGAAGCCCTAATTATGCTTTTCCATATATGAATATTGTTGCCTTTGTGATAGCTGTGTTATGAGTCTTAACTTGATTAATGCCTGTTTTATTGAAATTCCTCATATATGTTTGCCTGATTAACATATGCATGTGGTATGAATTAGTTAATTAGATCAATTTGGATGACCAAGTCTTAGGTCTGACAATAGTAACAAAAGAAATCCACGCCGGATTCTTCGGTTAATCAACATGGGAAGCCAGAAGTATATAACATGCTCTAGGTCTTGTATGTTTGTCGATTTTCATGGATCATATGCTCTCTTAAGGAACAACTTAGTATACACCATGCTAAATCCCTTAAGAGAGAAAAGAGTTAGAGTATACACCATCCCTAACTCGTTGCTTAGGAAAATCAATAGCTTAAGGAGTATACACCATGCCCTTAGGTTGACAACAGTAGGTATTCATAATATGACTAAAACATTGGCACATTATTCTATTGGGAAAATATGATTAGTGGTGGATATCAAAGCCCTATGTTCTTATCATTATCAATTCAAACTTAATACTTATTTCTATCGTTTTTATTACGAACTTAATTTTAAATCGAACTTTACCAATCCCTGTGGAGATGATCTCGTATTTTGCACACTATACTACAAAGTTGACCTTGTGCACTTGCAAGTAAAACTGTTCAAATATTTTCCCATTAATTTAGGTAGATTTTTGTACAAAAAGTTTTTGGCGCCATTGCCGGGGATTGCACTAAATTTCTATTTAGAATTAATTATTCGTTCAATTTTATTCTGTTTCATAAAAACCCTAATGTATTTCTTTTTTATGTTTGATGTTTTTCTCTTTCAGGCTTGTAGCAAAGTAATCCCTAGCACTGCGATCGAGCGCAGTGCTTAGTGCGATCGAGCACACTCGAGGTAGGGACTACCCGAGCAGCAGTACTGAAACTGCTGCACTGAAGCGGTTTAACTAATTCATGCAAGGGCTTCGATCCAAGAATCCAACATTCTTTTCCCTCGATATAGAGCTTGAGCAGACCATTCGACAAAGGCTTAGAGACAACGTTGAAGAGGTAGAAGAGGAATTTGAGGGAGAAACACAAATGGCGGAACAACTTGACAACCAACCGCCACCAGAGCGAAGACCTATGATGCAATCCTTCATTCCACAGAACCTTGACCAGCCCTCATGCATCGCTTACCAACCTAAGGCAGAAGGCAATTATTACATATTCCCGTAGATACTCAGTGCTTTGACTCATTTTAGGGGTACACCTGTTGAGGACCCACATTTGTATATTCGGGAATTCTTTGATCTCTACAAGTTCCAGCACATCCGGGGCCTAGATCAAGAGGGAATCAGATTAATTCTTTTCTCTTTTTCATTAGAAGATAATGCTAAGTTGTGGTATAATTCATTGCCTGCAGTGTCCATCCATACTTGGGAAGAACTATCCAGTAAGTTCCTAAGGAAGTTTTTCCCAGCACAAAAGACAAGGCAGATGAGCAAGGAGATTCAATCTTTCCAGCAGAAGGATGGAGAGCTCTTCTTTGAAGCATGGGGACATTTCAATGACCTACTACTCAAATGCCTACATCACAATCTACCTCAGGATGAACTGGTACAGGCTTTCTATGAAGGTCTGAGTGACCTAAATAAAGGTATTGTGGATTCAAGTTGTGGAAATGTACTGATGGAAAAGAGCAGTGAAGAAGCAATGGAGTTGTTTGAGACATTAAGTGAGCACACCCAGGAATTCTCCTCTAAGGGTAGACAAGGAGTTAAAAGCAAAGGTATATATGAGGTAACTTTAAATGGTGGATCCTCGAATCAAATGGCTGCTGTGGAAAGAAAGCTAGATCTGCTTGTCAAAGCCATGACTGCTCAAAATGCCTCACCTTGTCCACAAGCTACACCACTCCAGGTATATGCTATATGTTCTCATTTTGATCACACTACTAAAACTTGTCCTTTGTATTCATCTACATATACAAAGTAAGCAAACTATATGGAACCAAATAACTATCCTCCTAAGAACAATCCGTATGCAAATACCTACAATCTTGGATGGCAAAACCTCCATAACTTCTCATAGAATAATAATCAGAATACCATGAATCTTCAAGGGCAGCAAAGAAACTCCCAATCAGCAGCCCAATTGGTTCCCGAATCAAAGAAAAGTGACCTAGAAAGTCTTGTGAGGCAATTGGCAACTCAACAACAACAGTTGATGACTTCACAAGATTAGTTCATGGCAGATGAAAGATAATTTCAAACCAAGGAAGTCATTCAAAGACTAGACGTATAAGTGGGGCAATTGGCCAAAGAGCTGAGTGGAAGAAAGCAAGGTGAACTACCAGCCCAAGCACTACCTAATCCAAGTGGACACCAGCAACTGAAGTCTATTACAACTCTTAGAAATAGTAAGGTCATAAGAACCGATGAGCTAGCACAAGCATCTCCAATTAAAACATCCACATCAAAGGTAAGTGAAATGGAGAAGGCAAATGCACCACCCTTCCCTCAATGGTTAGTAAAGCAAAAAAAGAAAGTAAACTGCTTGATATTTTTGAAACTTTGCGGAAAGTATAAATAAATATTCCTTTATTAGATGCAATTGAACAAATCCCTGCTTATGCTAAATTTTTAAAAGATTATTGCACTCATAAGAGGAAGTTTCAGGAATATGAGACAGTGGCTTCAACTAAAGAGGTAAGTGCAGTATTGTTAAGAAAGCTACCACCAAAGCTAAAAGATTCGGTAGTTTTACCATTCCTTGCAGGATAGGTGACCAGCTGTTTGAGTGTGCATTACTGGATTTAGGAGCGGGTGTCAATTTGTTGTCATACATGGTATTTGAGACACTAGGTTTGAGGGAGCTTCAACCGACTTCCATCACTTTGCAATTGGTAGACAGAAGCATCAAAAGACTAAGAGGTATTTTTGAGGATGTCTTGGTAAAGGTAGGTGAGTTTATTTTACCTGCTAATTTTATTATGTTATATGTGGAAGAATGCCCTATGCCATTACTTCTGCCCAACATCTTAGGAAGACCCTTTATAAGAATTACTGATACAAAAATTTGTGTGAAAAAGGGTAGAGCAAGTATGAAGGAAAATGGTGAGAAAATAGAATTCAAAATATTTGATGCATTAAAATTACCCCAAGATGATATGGAATGTTTTAATGTATGTATGATGCAAAGTTTTGTTGAGCAAGCTTTTCAAGTCCATCACATTGATCCATTGGAGACCACCCTTACCTATAGCTTCACAAGATTGGATATTGAGCAAAAACCTGAAGATGTTATTGATGACATCATTAAAGCTGTGCACCTCCTTGAGGCCTCTCCAAAACATTCAAGTAAGTATACCCCTCCATTTGAACCTCTTGTACCTACTAATACTACTCTTCTCCCTTCTATTGTCCAGGCACCAAACTTAGAATTGAAGCAGTTGCTAGGAAATTTAACTTATGCTTATTTAGGAGAGAATAGGACATTACCAGTGATAGTTGCTGCCAATCTAAGTGTTGGGGAAGAAGAGAAACTGTTGAGAGTTCTTAGAGAGCATAGATCTGCTATCAGATGGACCGTTGCTGACATCAAGAGGATAAGTCCAGCCAAGTGCATGCATCATATCTACATTGAGGATGGAGCAAAACCCACCCGGGATGCTCAAAGAAGACTCAACCCACACATGAAAGAGGTAGTCAAGACAGAGGTATTAAAACTATTGGATGTTGGCATCATCTACCCCATCTCAGATAGTAAATAGGTAAGTCCAGTCCAAGTTGTTCTGAAAAAAAGTGGGATCACAATGCTGAAGAATGAAGATGAGGAGCTAATACCTATAAGAATAACCACTGGTTGGAGGGTATGCATTGATTACAGAAGGTTAAACAAAGTGACCAGAAAAGATCATTTCCCATTGCCCTTCATTGATCAGATGTTAAAGAGATTAGCTAGCCATAGCTACTACTGCTTCTTGGATGGGTATAGGGGTTACAATCAGATTGCCATAGCACTAGAAGACCAAGAAAAGACCACCTTCACTTGCTCCTTCGGCATATTTCCTTACAGAAGGATGTCATTCGGTTTATGCAATGCACCAGCCACATTCCAAAGATGTATGATGGGCATTTTTTTTGACATGGTAGAGAAATTTATTGAGGTATTTATGGATGATTTTAGTGTATTTGGTTCTAATTTTGATGAATGCCTCAATCATCTGAAGAGTGTCCTCAAGATATGTGAAGAATGCAACTTAGTGCTAAATTGGGAAAAATGTCACTTTATGGTTCAACAAGGCATTGTGTTGGGTCATTCCATTTCCAACAAAAGTATTGAGGTAGACAAGGCTAAGATCGACATCATTTCAAAGTTGCCTCCTCCTCTAACAGTCAAGGGTGTCAGAAGTTTCCTTGGACATGCTGGATTCTACAGACAATTCATCAAGGACTTTTCTAAGACCTCTAGACCTCTTTGTGAACTATTAGCTAAAGATACCAAGTTTGAATGGACTGACGACTATATGAAAGCTTTCAACACATTAAAGAACGTGCTCACCTCCACACCAATAATGATGGCACCTGATTGGAGTCTTCCATTCGAGCTGATGTGTGATGTTAGTGACTTCGCCTTAGGAGCTGTCTTGGGCCAGAGAGTCAATAAGGTACCTTATGCTATTTAGTATGCTTCTAGAACTTTAAATGATGCTCAGCTAAACTATTCTACTACTGAAAAGGAATTATTAACTGTTATTTTTGCTTTGGAGAAGTTTAGATCATACCTGATTGGCTCTAAGGTTATTTTATTTACTGATCATGCTGCTTTGAGATATTTGTTTTCTAAGAAAGATGCAAAGCCTAGGTTAATCAGATTGGTACTCCTATTACAAGAGTTTGACTTGGAGATTAAAGATAAGAAGGGCAGTGAGAATGTGGTTACAGATCACCTATCTAGGCTACCTCATAAGGACGACAAAAATGAGCTACCTTTGAATGAGAACTTGCCTGATGAACAATTGTTTGCATTAGAGGTAACACTTCCATGGTATGCCGATATTGTCAATTATGTAACTGCTAAGGTTTTTCCTCTAGGTATTTCCAGTCAAGAAAGGAAGAGATTGGTGTCTATATCTTGACATTACCATTGGGATGACACCTACCTATTCAAATTCTGCCCTGATCAAATCATCAGAAGGTGTGTCTCAGAGGAAGAGCATTTGAGCTTATTGCAGCATTGCCATCAGTTTGCTTGTGGAGGACACTTTGGGGCCAAGAGAACAACTCTTAAGGTATTACTATCTGGTTTTTATTGGCCCAATTTTTTTAAAAATACCTTTTCATTTTGCAACTTATGTGATAGATGCCAGAGGACAGATAACATCTCATCTCGAAATCAGATGCCATTACAAAATATTCATACAGTCGAGCTTTTTGATGTATGGGGTATTGATTTCATGGGTCCATTTCCTAACTCATATAGTTATTTGTATATTCTATTGGGTGTGGATTATGTGTCCAAATGGGTCGAGGCTGTCCCCTCAAAGACTAATGATCACAAAGTGGTTGTGAAGTTTTTACAGGATAACATCTTTACTCAATTTGGGACTCCAAGAGCAATAATCAGTGATGGAGGCAGCCACTTCCATAATCTATCTTTTGCTACCCTGATCAAGAAATATGGGATCACCCATAAAGTTGGCACTCCATATCACCCTCAAACCAGTGGCTAAGTGGAGATAAGTAACCGAGAGATCAAAAGCATCCTGGAGAGGACCGTGAATCCTAGTAGGAAGGATTGATCTTTGCGCCTGAATGATGCCTTATGGGCATATAGGACAACTTGCAAAACACCAATTGGCATGTCTCCATATAGATTAGTTTTTGGGAAAACGTTCCATCTACCAGTAGAGTTAGAGCATCGAGCATATTGGGCCATAAAGCAGTTCAATTTTGACATGAAACAAGCAGGTGAGAAAAGGAAGCTGCATTTGAATGAGCTAGAAGAATTAAGGTATGATGCATATGAGAATGCCAAGCTTTACAAAGAAAGGACCAAAGCCTATCACGATAAACAGATGGTTAGGAAAGAGTTTCATGTGGGACAAAAGGTGTTGCTCTACAATTCACGATTAAGACTTTTCCTAAGCAAACTCAAGTCCTGATGGTCTAGTCCATATGTGGTCACCAAGGTCTTTCCTCATGGTGCTTTGGAGATCCATGGTTTTGACAACACTTGAACATTCATAATCAATGAACATAGAGTCAAACCATACCTTGAAATCCAAGTGCTACAAAGAGATGAAGATTTGATACTCCAGTCTGTCTAGTATGCAGCCGCACTAAGAGCACTTGGGCTATATAAGGTGGAACTTAAGTGTTCCCTCCCAAGAGAGTAGCACTGAAGCTACTATAGAGAGCGTTTGAGCAGTTCTGACTTTGATAAACAAGTAGCTCAAACGCCTCTATTGAGGTCAGTGGTACTAAGGCCACTGAGTACGATACATTTTTATTTCTGTTCATTGTTTTTATTATTTTTAAATTTTTCGTCATTACTTTAGTTAGTTTAGTGGTATTGTATAGTCTAAGCTACTACGATCGAGCGTATCTCACAGTTTGCTTGAGTGCACTCTCGTCTTATGCCCAATGGCGTGCGAACGCAATCAAATGCACACATCTGTGCATAAGTGCGATCGAGCGCACTTCATAGTGCGATTGAGTGCACTCGGGACAGAGAGTCACGTGCCTATTTTAAGTTATTTTGTTTGTTTCCTCCCATTCACTCTCACTCTTTGGACACTCGCACTCTCTACACACTCTCACTCATTACCCTAACCCATGCTAAACCACCAGTCACCACACGCCGCCACCACTCACCATCTCCAGGTATATTCTTATCCCTATTTCACTCCTCACAATCACACACGATCACAATCACACATGTTTTTGGATTCGTCTTTTTACTAAATCTTTGCATATACAATGTGTTTTTGTTTGTGTGGTTGTGTTTTGAAATTACAAGGTGTTGGGAACTTCCAGCTCTCGTTGCCCACTGCTTTAAGTCACCGTCACCCACAAGCTGTTCGATAAAAATACTCAGTGACATACCAGCTATTGCGATCATGTGCAGGGAGTAGTGTGATCGAGTGCATAGGATGCCTTGTCTAGGATCAAGCGCACATTACTGAGATCGAGCGTAAACTCTGCAGAACCTTATCTAGGATGCCTAATGTTGGAGTTTATCAAAGGATTAAACGGGAGATGAAAGAAGGAAAAATCAGCATCAAGTGCACACTAGTGTGCGCCATGGCCTAAGTCTTCCATGGTGCGGCACCTAGCAAAAAAAGAGTCCTGGAGCAGGTGTGCGTCGTGGCTAAGCCTCCTCCAGGCCACGGTGCCCAGAATGGATGCAAGTGATGGAAGTTCAGCCCTGCCTTGAGCCATAGCTTGCCCTGTTCTGGGCCGTGGCTTGAAGACACACATGGTCCATTTGGTTCAACCTTTTGTTAGGTGCGTGAGGCATGTTCAAAATGCATAGCATCACTTAGGATTGATGGATGGCTAAGGTTGATTGGTCCTTAAGATCTAAGGGTGGATAATGACCCTCAAGATTGGTCAAGAAGTTGGTGCACTATATAAAGGGTCACCTAGCTTCAATCTAAGACGCAATGTGATAAATGTGATAACTTGTGAAAAACTTGTGATTGAAAGTGAGATCAATTATAAGAGTGCAAAGACACAAAACAAGAGAGACTCATTCTAAAGGCTAGTTGTTTAGAAAAAGAGAGTAGAATAGAAAGGAGATTCAAGGGCTTGTAAGGGGAATTTTCTCGGGAAAATTCCAGGGTTAGTTCTTATCACTTTCTTTTACTTCTTCTTCTTTTGTTCTTTAAGAACCTGTGAGTTCTTAGAGAGGTGTTGCTGATTGTAAAGAACTTCATTGACAAGATAGTGCAGAGAGCTCGGAGGAGCTCACGGGGACGTAGGCATATTGCCGAACCTCGTCAACAAATTGCTTGTGTTCTTTTCTTTCTTGCTTTGATTGGTTGCTGTCTCTTTTCTTTATACAAGTCACTCTAGACTTGGGTGTTTGGAAGATTACCTCCTGGGCATCATCCAAGGTGGTTTCCCAACAGTGGTATCAGCGCTAGAGGAGATACCACAATAGTGGTATCAGAGCTTGCACAGCTGGGTATCGAAGCAAGAACAGAAGTTATCAGAGCAAGACTCCAAGAATTAAAGAACAAACTTATTGGGTTATTCAAGAATGAAGTAAAGATCAAGATCAGATCCTGTTCTTGAGGGTGATTCAAGAACAGTGTTGAGATCAATCTTCGATTGTGTTCTTGAGGTTTAGAAGAAGTTGGAAAGCATTTATGGGTGCTGCACAAATCTAGGATCATCTCCGCAATATGGGTTCAAATTTCGCTGTTGAGAAGTTTGATGGAAAGGGAGAATTTTCCCTGTGGAAGTGAAAGATCAAGGTCATTCTTATGCAACAGAAGGTGGACTTGGCTATTGGAGAAGATGATGCTTTTCCAGTAAGTATCACGGAGGACCAGCAGATTGAGATGAAGAAGATGGTATACAACACCATCTTCTTACACATGTCGGATAATGTCACAAGGGAGTACAGAGACTTCGAAGATCCAGCTGTCATATGGAAGAAACTAGATGAGTTGTTTCCTACCAAAACTCTCCCTAATAAGATTTATCTTCTTAAAAGAATCTTCGCTTTTAAAATGGATCCTAATAAAGAGTTGCAAGATAATCTTGATATGTTTAACAAACTAGTTCAAGATTTGGCTAGTTGTAGTATAAAGTTTTCGGATGAACAATTGGCTATTATTTTGTTAAATTCTCTTCCTGATTGTTTTGAGAGTTTGATTAATGCTATTGAATATAGAAGAGATACACTAACCAAAGAAATTATGATCAATGCTATAAGGGCTCATGATTTCAAAGCTAAGATGAGGGAGCATCAAGTGGAGAAGGGCTGATCATTAGAAGAAGGCCACCAACTCGGAATGGGAGTAGCAACCATGGCAACTACCAGGAGAAATCAAAGGATAGAGGGCAAAGCCATGGGAGAACACATTCCAAACCAAGATTTGTAGGTAAGAGGTGCTTCTACTGCAATAAGGAGGGTCACTTCAAGAAAGATTGCAAGAAGAAGATATGGGATGAGAGAGGGAAAAACCATACTAATAATGAAGAGGCTTTGGTTGCCAAAGGAGAACAGCAAGATGATGTTCTTATTGTGTGCTCAAATGTGTGCAGGAGGCAAGGCAGCAAGAAATGGATCCTGGATTCCAGGTGCAGTTATCACATGTGCCCTCACAAGGATTGGTTCAAGAATTTCAAGGAAATCAATAATGGAAGGGTTTTCTTGGGGAATGATAATTCTTGCCAAGTGAGGGGATAGGAGACATCCAGCTGAGGATATTTGATGGAGTCACAAGGCTGCTGTTAAATGTAAGGTATCTCTTGGATTTGAGGAGGAATTTGATCTCATTGGGGCAGCTGGATTCCATGGGGTATACATACAAGGCCGAGGGAGGAAAGATCAAGGTGACTAAGGGATCTTTGGTAGTGATCAAAGCTGCAATAAAAGATGGACTCTATGAGATGATTGGAGAGACATAAATCAAGGATCAAGCAGTAAGCTTGATGGCTGAGATGGATAGGGCAGCCCTTTGGCACACTCGCTTGGGACATATAAGCAAAAAGGGCCTACAAGTCTTTAGCAAGGATGGTCTACTTGGTGATGAAAAAGTAAAAAAAATTGGATTTCTGTGAGTGTTGTGTTCTTGGGAAGCAACACCGGGTTAGCTTCAACACCGGAGTGCACAAGTCTAAGGGCATTCTTGACTACATTCATTCAGACCTTAGGGGACCAGCAAAAACACCAACACAGGGAGGTAAATTTTACTTTCTATCTTTAATTGATGATTATTCAAGAAAGGTTTAGTTTATTTGCTTAAAAATAAATCAGATGCTTTGAATAAATTTGTGGTATGAAAAAAGTTACTGAAAACACAAACAGGTAGGGTAGTTAAGGCTTTACGAACCGATAATGGATTATAATTTTGTAATAAGGATTTTGATAAATTCTGTTAGTTAAATGGAATTCTAAGGCATAGAACGGTTGTAAAAACACCTCAGTAAAATAGAGTTGCTGAGAGGATGAATAAAACCCTTATGGAAAAAGGTTAGGTGCATGTTAATAGGATCTGGATTATCAAAATATATTTGAGGGGAAGCTGTGTCTACTGCTGTATACCTGGTAAATATATCACCCTCTAGTGCTTTAGAGCTCAAGACTCACATGGAGATGTGGAGTGGGAAACCCCCTGAGTTGAGGAACCTTAGGACTTTTGGGTGTGCTGCATTTGCACATCAAAAAGATGATAAACTTAACCCAAGGTCTAGAAAATGTGTATTTCTAAGGTATGGTGATGGGGTTAAGGGGTATAGGTTATGGTCCTTAGAACCAAAAGGAATGAAACTTATAATAAGTAGGGATGTTTATTTTTAATGAATTGTTATTTCTCTATTTGGAGAAAACTAACCCTGCAGGGGCTAGTGAGCAAACCAGTCCAAAATTTGTGGAGCATCACATCAAGGAAAATTTAGTTCAGGTAGAGCAAGGAAGGCAAGAGGGTTTAGACCAGGTAGAGCCCATTAATGAAGGCCATTCTCAGGATACTCAAGAGGAGGCTGAACTAGAAGAGGTTGATGCAGCAAGTCAGAATGACTACCAACTCACAAGGGACCGAAAAAGGAGGGTGGTCAGATCACCTTTGAGATACGGGTTTACGGATGCTAATGTAGCAACCCCTTGGACAGAAGAAGAGGTTGAACTAGAAACTTACATGGATGCTATGGAATGTAAGGAGTCACCAAAGTGGCAGCTAGCTATGGAGGAAGAAATTGATTTTTTGAGGAAGAACCACTTTTGGGAATTAGTGCCTAAATCAGAAAACAGAGAGTTGTGAATTGTAGGTGGATCTACAAGATCAAAGAAGGAAACACTCCAGGGGATAAGTCCGATATAAAGCTAGGCTGGTGGCGAAGGGGTTCACACAAAGAGAAGGCATAGATTTCACCGAAATATTCTCACCGATTGTGAAATACAAGGCGGTACGGATAGTATTGGCTATGGTGGTCCAATTTGATTGGGAGATCGAGCAAATGGATATGAAGACAATGTTCTTACATGGAGAGCTTGATGAGACCATCTACATGAGGCAACCCGAAGGCTATGAGGAAGGAAGGCAGGGAGAGTTGGTGTGCAAATTGAAGAAATCTCTCTTTGGCCGAAGCAATCACCTCGGCAATGGAATAAGAGGTTCGTTTCCTTTATAACTAGCCTAGGTTTCATGAGGAGCTACTATGATTCGTGCTTGTATTACAAGGGGCACAAGGTGGAGGAAGTGGTGATCATCCTCATCTATGTTGATGATATGCTGTTGGTTAGGAACAGCAGGGAGAGGATAGAAGAATTGAAGTTTCAACTCGGTTCGGAGTTTGAGATGAAGGATCTTGGCCATGCACAGAAGATCATTGGGATGAATATAATCCAGGAAATGGAGAGAAATAGATTGAAGATTTCTCAGACTTCCTACATAGAGAAGATGATATCTAAGTTCTCTATGGAAGATAGAAAACCAGTGAAGGTTCCCTTTGCTGGTCATTTCAAGTTCTCCAATGATCAATGTTCGAGATCAGAGACGAAGAAGAAGGAAATGGAAAAGGTCCCTTACTCTAGTGCGGTTGGTTCAGTTATGTTCACCATTGTAAGCACTAGACCTGATATTACTCATGCAATAAGTGTTCTCAGCAGGTTTATGAGTAATCCCAAAAAAGAGCATTGGCATGGGATGAAGTGGCTGCTGAGGTACTTGAAGGGAAGCCCAGATGTGGGGTTGATTTATGAGAAGAGGGGTAAGTCCATATGTCTTAGGGTTATGCTGATTCGTACTATGGAGCAGACCAGGATAAGAGAAGATCGATTACTTCTTACTTCTTCAACTTAAATGGATGTTGTGTAAGTTGGACGGCTCAATTGCAGCCGGTGGTAGCACTCTCAACAACCGAGCCTGAGAACATAGCGGCAACGAAAGCCATTAAGGAGGCTATATGGTGCAAAGGGTTATTGGAAGAGTTGAAGGTACTAGAGGACCAGGTTGTGGTGTATTCGGATAGCTAATGTGCATTGCATTTGTGCAAGAATTCGATGTTCCATGAGACGACAAAGCATATGGATGTTTGGTACCATTTCATTCAGGAAAATGTTATGGAAGGATGCATTCATGTGGACAAGGTGGCCACGGAAGAGAACCCTGTGGTTTTAGGTACCAGAGTTCTACCTCTAAGCAAGTTCAATCATTGCCTTGGACTTCTTAGGATTGGAGTCGGTTGATATGATAACTCAAGATGAGTTTGGATCTTGAGTTCTCTGCACAATGGGTGCGGGTTTAATCGCTTAGACAAAGGTAGAGATTGTTGGAGTTTGTCAAAGGATTAAACGGGAGATGAAAGAAGGAAAAATCAGCATCAAGTGCACACCAGTGTGCGCCACGTCCTAGGTCTTCCAAGGTGCGGCGCCCAACAAAAGAGGAGTCCTAGAGGAGATGTGCGTCATGGCTCAGCCTCCCCCAGGCCGCAGCGCCCAGAATTGATGCAAGTGGTGGAAGTTCAGCCCTGCCTTGAGCCGCGGCTTTCCTTGTTCTGGGCCGTGGCTTGAAGGCACACATGGTCCATTTGGTTCAGCGTTTTGTTAGTTGCGTGAGGCATATTTAAAACACACAACATCACTTAGGATTGATGGAGGGCTAAGGTTGATTGGTCCTAAAGATCTAAGGGTGGATAATGACCCTCAAGATTGGTTAAGAAGTTGGTGCACTACATAAAGGGTCACTTAGCTTCAATCTAAGACACAATGTGATAAATGTGATAACTTGTGAAAAACTTGTGATTGAAAGTGAGATCAATTGTAAGAGTGCAAAGACACAAAACAAGAGAGACTCATTCTAAAGGCTAGTTGTTTAGAAAAAGAGAGTATAATAGAAAGGAGATTCAAGGGCTTGTAAGGGGAATTTTCTTGGGAAAATTCCAGGGTTAGTTCTTATCACTTTCTTTTACTTCTTCTTCTTTTGTTCTTTAAGAACCTGTGAGTTCTTAGAGAGGTGTTGCTGATTGTAAAGAACTTCATTGACAAGATAGTGCAGAGAGCTCGGAGGAGCTCACGGGGACGTAGGCATATTGCCGAACCTCGTCAACAAATTGCTTGTGTTCTTTTCTTTCTTGCTTTGATTGGTTGCTGTCTCTTTTCTTTATACAAGTCACTCTAGACTTGGGTGTTTGGAAGATTACCTCCTGGGCATCATCCAAGGTGGTTTCCCAACACCTAAGCATACTGCTTCCACCTCCCGTGCCTCAAGAAGCCGTACACAGTCTTTTCGGCCCAGCTTTGAACAACGGGAGATCTTATTCGAAACTACATTTAACATTGACGATGACTTTAAGAACTTTGAAGCAACTCAATGGGCTGTCCAAGAATTCAAGTGACGTGGTTTGAAGACGTTGTTCAAGTCTGTCTATTCTACTGCCTATACCCGATTCGTGGTTCAGTTTTATGAGAACCTATCTTTCGACTGCAGCAGGCCAGGGGTCTTATCCTCATCTGTTTAGGGCAAGTACATTGACGTGACATCTACAAATATAGCTGCTGCTCTCCATTGTTCTGATGAGTCTCCTCTTGAGGATGCCCAGATAGATGAGCAGCCAGAGTCCTTTCCCTTGTCCATCATCATTGAGGATATATGTGCTGGGCAGTATGCTGATCGACACAACAATGGTGGGAGCCGGTCTAAGTTGCCTCCATGACTCTGGCTCGTGGATTCCATTCTTCAGCGTAATGTGTGCCCATTGGGACACAAAACCCAGAGGCATGACTGGTTACTCTAGGCCCTTTATGCATTTCATAGAGGCCACTGGTACTCCATCCCTGCTACTATTTGGAGCCAGATCCATAAGTTCTGGGACCACATCTATGCACGCCAGGTCACCATTGCTAATGCCTAGGGGCTCTCATTCCCGTTCCTCCTCTCATACATTTTAAAGAAGAAGAGAATCAAAGGCTCCTCCATCGATGGACCAGTTTGGGACCACCCATTCTTTGGGAAGAGTTAGTGGACCCAGAGTCAGTCACACATGCCGAGAGAACTTCGAGGGCATACACCTGCTGCTAAGAGAGTGGAGGATGATCCTAAGGAGGCTGAGGACCCCACAGCAGACCATACTTGGGAGAAGGACCATGCTGACATGGGACCCATAGAGTACCAGAACATTCTTGAGGAGATGTCCTCCTTCCGATGTGAGATGGCTGATATTCGTCGAGAGGAGCGGGAGGCTATGTGCCTAATTCATCAGCGTATGGATGGGTTGGAGGCATGCTTTGCAAGGTAAGAAGTGATGCTCTAGGTCATTCTAGATTGACTACCTCCTGTCTCTGGTGCCTCATCTTCCGCGCCACCTGGAGACCAGCAGTGAGAGTGGTGCACCGTCTGGCTGACGACATAAAACTTAGCGCTCATGGGAGGCACCGCACAGCATACCCTTTTATTTTTAGTATTTTTTCACATTTCTTGTTAGTATTTATTTTTATGATGACCTTTTGTTTTTCTCATAACTGTTTACTTTTAGTATCTTTTGTTTTTCGGTATTATTTTCATTTTTCTTTTTCAAGGACAATGTGTGTGCATCAGTTAAAGTTTGAGGGTGTGCTATGAGCTATGCCAGCCAGTTAGTTCTCCATCTCCCTGGTAAGATCTTTCCATATTATTCACACATTAGGGGCAATGTGTAGTTTAAATTTGGGGGTATGGGAGACATATTCACACACACTCTGTCCTAGTTTATTTATTTATTATTATTGAAAAGATAAATGCATGTTCATATTGTTCTGAAAATTTTGGTTTATCTAAACGAATATTGTGATAAGATTTCATCAGTAAGCTTAAAATCTAGAACACATGGTCTAATAATAAAGTTTTAAAAGTTTAATTACTTACTTTAAGGCATTTAAGAATTTACAAGTTTGATCTAATCTGACACGAGCACATTAGCACATAATTATGTGGGGTATTTTAATATATATGTTTCCATGGCTTAACTGTAATCGGATAACTTGTTAGATAAACACTTTAGCATAGAAAAATAGAAAAAAAAATTTATTGCACAAAAAGAGAAAACAAAATGCTTCGTAATGATCATTAAATAAACTTTCCACTGAGTAACTAGACCTCTTGCCTTAGTAAGCAGTGAGTGTTCACGTCAAAAGGTGGGAATTTTGCTCATAATGATCATTAAATAAACTTCCCACTGAGTAACTGGACCTCTTGTCTCAGTAAGCAATGAGTGTTCACGTCAAAAGGTGGGAATTTTTGCTTGGCAGCATTAAGACCAGTTAGTTTCGTAGCCTTTTTAACTCGAGTTAGTAAGTCCATACGGGTGTCTTTACACCTAATGCCCTAAAACCATTTGGTTTGGGAGTCATTGGCTAAACACTCGCTACATGGGTCAATTAGAAAGCTTAAGGGAACTAAACATGGCAAAAATCTCATAATAAAAGAAAAGAAGGAAATAAAACTATGCCATTATTGTTCATTTTGATAGGAAATTCGGTGAATCTTGAGACACCAAAACACTACACATTGGAGTTATTTGAAAGCTTCATCTTTTATGTGCTAGTTCACCACACACTAAGTTAGACTAGTAATGCCTTAGCCAGCCTCATGTAAGTGATTAGATTTTAAAATTCCTATTCATTGCGAAGATGAGTTTATATTTTAAGCTTGCTCATGAATAAATATCATGGTTTTTGTGTGTGATCTAAATTTTTGGATACCATGAATGGGGGATTTATCTTTGCTATTTTTTTCAGTTAGTTTTTAGTTTTGTATTGCTAAGAGACTAGCAATATGTAAGTTTGGGGGTGTGATAAGTGCTTAAATATTCGTATTTAAGCCCCTTAATTTACATTTGTTAAGTTCCTAGTCACGTTATTTTGTGCTATTTTATTTTTTTTTTCTGTGTTTTCTGTGTTTTCTAGGATATTAAAGAAAAGGGAGCATTATCAGGATTGGAAACCAAACACTTGCAAGAACTGGCAGATGCATAGTGCGATCGAGCATAGAATAGTGCGAATGAGAGCTCCAGCATTCATGCACACAAGAAGAAGGCTCAAGCGCAACCTTGCACTCGAGAGCACCAACATGAGATCGAGCGCACACGTGCAGTAAAACGGCAGAACCTATTTTGGAAAGTAAGGTTAGGGTTCTATTTTTCGAGTTAGGGTTTCCAGATGTCTTTGAACCTTATAAATAGGCCTATAAACATATAAACCAGATCATCTTTTTAGTTTTAGCTTTTTGAGAAGAGATTTGGAGAGGAGAACTGACGACTCTTCTAGCTAGTATTTTTCGGGTTTCTTCTTTCCTTTAGTTTATTTATGAAGATGTTTAACATCAGAACCATGTATAACTACCGTACTAATAGGGCTCAATTGAAGCCCTAATTATGTTTTTCCATATATGAATATTGTTTCCTTTGTGATAGCTGTGTTATGAGTCTTAACTTGATTAATGCCTGTTTTATTGCAGTTCCTCATATGTGTTTGCCTGATCAACATATGCGTGTGGTATGGATTAGTTGGTTAGATCAATTTGGATGACCAAGTCCTAGGTCTGACAATAATAACAAAAGAAATCCACGCCGGATTCTTGGGTTAATCAACATGGGAAACCGAGAGTATATAACATGCCCTAAGTCTTGTGTGTTTGTCGATTTTTATGGATCATATGCTCTCTTAAGGAACAACTTAGTATAGACCATACTAAATCCCTTAAGAGAGAAAAGAGTGAGTATACACCATGCCTAACTCGTTGCTTAGGAAAATCAATAGCTTAAGGAGTATACACCATGCACTTAGGTTGATGATAGTAGGTATTAATAATATGACTAAAACATTGGCACATTGTTCTATTGGGAAAATATGATTGGTGGTGGATATTAAAGTCTCATGTTCTTATCATTATCAATTCAAACTCAATACTTATTTCTATCATTTTTATTACGAACTTAATTTTAAATCAAACTTTACCAATCCTTGTGGAGATGATCTCGTATTTTGCACACTATACTACTAAGTTGACCTTGTGCACTTGCAAGTAAAACTGTTCAAATATTTGCTTATTAATTTAGGTAGATTTTTGCACAACGGGTGGCTTATTCAAAAGTTAGAACATTCTGCTAAACTAAAAACCCATAAGGGTAGTTTAGATAAAATAAAAATTAAATCCTTCTACTTCGACCTATGTAAAGGCTTGATCCTATTTATGGGTACGTAGGTAACCACTTTGGTACAACCATAATTTGTTGGAAATCCTTTCTCCTTTCTTTTGTACTTATAATTTTTCTATGAATATATCTTTGTAAAAATGTCAAAAAGATAATAAAAGGAACTTCACGCTTTGAATAAGATATTTGAGCCAATGAAAGAATTGAAATATGGATCAATTTAATGTATTAATGACTTAAATTTCTAGATATACCATTTCTCTTTCATTCTAATTTGGAAATATGGATCAATTTAATTACTCATAATAAGTAGGGATGTCATCTTTAATGAATTGTTATTTCCCTATTTGGAAAAAACTAACCCTGCAGGGGTAGTGAGCAAACCAGTTCAAAATTTGTGAAGCATAGCATCAAGGAGAATTCAGTTCAGGTAGAGTAAGGATGGCAAGAGGGTTCAGATCAAGTAGAGCCCATTGATGAAGGCCAAGCTCAGGACACTCGAGAGGAGGCTGAACTCGAAGAGGATAATGCAACAAGTCAGAATGACTATCAGCTCACAAGGGACTGGGAAAGAAGGGTGGTTGGACCACCTTTAAGATATGGTTTTGCGGATGCTAATGCAGCAGCTCCTTATTCAAAAGGAAGGGTTGAACCAGAAACTTACATGGATGCCATGGAATGTAAGGATTCGTCAAAGTGGCAGCTAGCTATGGAGGAAGAAATTGATTCTTTGAGGAAGAACAACTCTTGGGAATTGGTGCCCAAACCATAAAAACAAAGAGTTGTGGATTATAGGTGGATTACAAGATCAAAGAAGGGAACACTCTAGGGGATGAAGTCCGGTATAAAGTTAGGCTGGTGGTGAAGGGGCTCACACAAAGAGAAGATATAGATTTCACCGAAATATTCTCACCGATTGTGAAATACAAAACGATACGGATAGTATTGGCAATGGTGGTCCAATTTGATTGGGAGATCGAGCAAATGGATGTGAAGACAACGTTCTTATATGGAGAGCTTGATAAGACCATTTATATGAGGTAACCCAAAGGCTATGAGGAAGGAAGGTAGGGAGAGTTGGTGTGCCAATTAAAGAAATCTCTCTAAGGCCTGAAGCAATCACCTCGGCAATGGAATAAGAGGTTCGATTCCTTTGTAACTAGCTTGGGTTTCATGAGGAGCTACTATGATTCGAGCTTGTACTACAAGGGACACAAGGTGGAGGAAGTGGTGATCATCCTAATCTATGTCGATGATATGTTGCTGATTGGGAGCAACATGGAGAGGATAGGAAAATTGAAGTCTCAACGCAGTGAGGAGTTTGAGATGAAGGATCTTGGCTATGCACAGAAGATCCTTGGGATGAGTATAATCCAGGAAAGGGTGAGAAACAGATTAAAGATTTCTCAGACTTCCAACATTGAAAAGATGATATCTAAGTTTTCTATGGAAGATAGCAAACCAGTGAAGGTTCCTCTTGCTGGTCATTTCAAGTTCTCCAGCGATCAATATTCGAGATCGGATGAGGAGAAGAAGGAAATGGAACAGGTCCCCTATTCTAGTGCTGTTGGATCAGTCATGTTCATGATGGTAAGCACTAGACCTGACATTGCTCATGCAATGAGTGTTCTCAGTAGGTTTATGAGTAATCCCGAAAATGAGCATTGGCCTGGGATGAAGTGGTTGCTGAGGTGCTTGAAGGGAAGCCCAGATGTGGGGCTAGTTTATGAAAAGAGAGGTAAGTCTATCTGTCTTGAGGGTTATGCGGATTCGGACTTTGGAGCAGACCGGGATAAAAGAAGATCGATTACCTCCTACTTCTTCAACTTAAACGAATGTTGTATAAGTTGAAAGGCTTAGTTGCAGTCAGTGGTAGCACTCTCAACAACCGAGGCTGAGTACATAACGGCAACAGAAGCCATTAAGGAGGCTATATGGTGTAAAGGGTTGTTGGAAGAGTTGAAGGTACTAAAAGAGCAGGTGGTAGTGTATTTGGATAGCCAAAGTGCATTGCATTTGTGTAAGAATCTAGTATTCCATGAGAGGACAAAGCATATGGATGTTCAGTACCATTTCATTCGGGAAAATGTTACGAAAGGATGCATCCATGTGGAAAAGGTGGCCACGGAAGAAAATCCTGCAGATTTAGGCACCAAAGTTCTACCTCTAAGTAAGTTTAATCATTACCTTAGACTTCTTAGGATTGGAGTCGGTTGATATGGTGACTCAAGTTGAGTTTGGATCTTGAGTTCTCTGCACAATGGGTTCGGGTTTAATCGCTTAGACAAAGGTAGATATTGTTGGTATTTGTTTAAGGCTTAAACAAGAGTTGAAAACAGCATAAGGTTTGGAGGTGTGCGCCGCACCTTGGGAGTGTGCACCTCGCCCAGCAGCAAGTTTAGGAAGATAGCTCTCCAGGCTGCATTGTGCCCTAGCCTCCCCAAGGTGTGGTGCCTAGAAAAGCAGCAACTCTCCCTCATTCCAGGCCGCGGCTTGCCCTGTTCTGAGCTGTGGCTTGAAGGCACACTTGAAGGCAATTTTCAGCAATCTTCTCCTAGTGCATAAGGCATGATCAAAATGCACAGGATCACTTAGAGTTGTTGAAGGGCTATGATTGATTGGTCCTCACGATCTAAGGGTTGAGATTGACTTCAAGATAGGTTCAAGAAGTGGTGCACAATATAAAGGGTCACCTAGCTTCAAAGAAAAATAACTTGTGTATATAAAAGTGAGATCAATTGTAAGAGTGCAAGGACACAAAGCAAGAGAGACTCATTGTAGAGAGGCTGGTTGTTTAGAGAGAGAGAGAGTAATATGATTGGGGATTCAAGGGCTTTGTAAGTGGAATTTTCTTGAGAAAAATTCCAGGGTAACTCAAGTCCTTATCACTTTCTTTTTCTCTTCTTTCGTTCTTCAAGAACTAGAGGTTTCTTGAGGAGGTGTTGTTGTAACTTGTAAGAACTCATTGATTTAGTACAGAGAGCTCAGAGGAGCTCACAGGGACATAGGCACATTGCTGAACCTCGATAACAAATTGCTTGTGTTCTTTCTTTTCTTTGATTTTTGTTTCTAATCTGATCATTACAAGTCATTCTAGACTTGGGTGTTTGGAAGATCACCACCTGGGCATCTTGAGGTGATTTCCAACAGCATCAATTAATGAATACATTAATGATGGAACATAATCAATATATCACTGATGCTATAGTGTAGGCTATAAATGCAGTTGTTAATGAAAAGAATAAACAAATTAAAAATGCTCATAGAACTAGCACTCAGCCTAGTAACTAATTGCTTTAATGTGACTTATATATTTCTACGGAATCCTACAAGGATTCAAAACTCATTCCTTGATACTTAGTATGAAAAGAGGGCACGCGTGCTTCCTAATTTGTTTGGGAGTCAGATTTAGGTTCCCATGATTCCTATGATGCAGTAGGTTCCTATGATGCAATAGGTTCCATAAGAAACCATGCTTCTAGTAATTGAAACCATGATTCTAGTGATAAATGAAACCATGCCTCTGGTAAACAAAATCGTTCCTCCAATAACCCAGAACCAAAATTTGACTCTACTAAGAGTGAACACTCAATGGGGTAGCATTGTAAACAACAAGAGAATGCTTTCCTTGTTAAGAACCTAGGGGTGCATGTTAATAATCTGAATTGGTTTTAGATTCCATTAATATATGTAATATCCATATTTGTAAAGTAAGGGTAAAGAAATATTTTAATAAATATTACATAGAGTTAAAATAATATATATATATATATATTTAAATGCGAAAAGATAATTTTTTTTTTAAAAAAAGCAGGCAATAGGTGGCAACACCTGCTGCTAGGAGAAGGCAAACTTGTTGCATGTAAGGCGGCAAGGCTACTGAGTTTGCAAGAAGAAATTGGGCTGCCGAGATTTTTTCAACAAAATTTTACAATATATATGTATATGTATAATAAATGTAATTCATTTTATTATTTACCAAATCCTATTTGATTTTCCTTCAATTACTCTATTTCTTTAAACACTTGGTGACCGAAAGAAAGGTTGAAAGAGCAAAATTTTGAAGAGGTTTATAGGAGAATTTATAGAGAGTCACAGGAAGTTATAAGAAAAATATAAGGTAATAACATAATATTTATTTTTGAATTTTTTTAGCATACATGAAATTTCCTGGATTCAAAGTGGGAATTTTCAAAGGGTGTAAATAATGGAGAATTGAAGAATAAATTAGAAATTTAATATAAATATTATGTCAGGTGTTGACGATCAGCAATCGGGGGAAATTGCTGAGAGGAGAAGGAAAGGCAAGGAGGTGATCCACGGGTAGATCTAAGTGCTACGTGGTGAGTTAGATTTACTTTAAGTAATCTAGATAAAAATGAAATATCTAGTAATAATATTAAAATAAATTTTTAACTTATGCTTTGGTAGTAGATGAAAAAATTGATTGATAGATATGATATGAATAGTGGACATGTAGAAAATTATAATGTGAGAAGTAATATTATTAGAATAATGAGTCTATTTAATAATGATGGTGATAAATAAAATTCTTAATGAGTTATGGTCGATAAATTGATGTGATATATGAGGAGAAGAAAATTAGTGAAATTGATCAAATAGAAATCTGAGGAAAGATAAGATAGCTAAATTTAATATTTGAATTCATGTTTGTTTTATATTATTGTTCATATGCATATTTCATATCATTGTTCATATGCATGTGTATAAAATAAAAGAATCGGGAAAGGGCCGGTCTAATTGAAAAACCATGACAACCGGTATATGCTGGAAATAAATACTGTGACAGCTGGTATATGCTAGAAATGAAAAAATCGGGAGGGGGCCGGTCTAAGATAAAAATATGTCGACATGTGGGAAGACGTTCCCTAATAATAATTCATGCATTGCATCTATTTTACATGTTGATTGCATTGCTGAAGTGTTGTGTTATTATACATTTATTTGTAGATAAATGAATCTCACAGAGAGACAGTTGTGGTAAGAAAGAAACATAGAAGTATGATATGATAGGAACTATCTAAATGTTAGACTATATGCTATTATCTAGTCATATGAGATATAAATGATTAAATATAAAAGGACTATTCACACAAATTGAATACTTCTACTAAAGTTAATTTACTGAGCTTGTGAAGCTTATTCCTCATTGTACATTGATTTCAGGTAGCAGACAGGACAAATAGTCTGGTGTGTTGAGAGTCAGACAAAATCATTTTCTGTAAGCCACGTACGTGTCCACGTCTCCAGACTAATGAGAAAATGAAATATAAATTTATTTGTAAATATTCATGCATTTTACATTGTATATTATGTTTAAGTTAAGATCATAATGATGTACCTCCCCTGTTAAGGGTTGAGGATTAAAGTAAATTTTTTTGTTAGTATTACTTTTATTGTTGCATATATGTGTCGTCCTGGGATTTTCAAAATGTGACAACACCGTCTTGGGGGTGGCCAACTCGGGATAGGTCATTATAATTTTGGTATCAGAGCATTAGGTTTTATGATTTTGTAGACTACATGAGAACTTAAAGAAGTGGAAGATCTAAATAAAATATATTTTAAATGCAGAGTCTAAGGATGACACGTGGACGTGCTAGAGCTAGAGGTAGAGTTCAAAATCAGAGAGGACGTAGTAGACCCCCAATATTTAGGAGAACTGAAGTAGAAGAGGAAGTTGAGTCTGTAGTTCCCGCGAGGGAACCTATTGGTAGTGCAGCTAGTACTAGCAGAGCTGGGAGAGAATATGAAGTGAGGAATGACGAATTAAGAGAAGCTCTTAATCATGCTATAGAGAGGATGAATGCAGTTGAAGAAAGGGCTGATAATCTACAGAGAAGATTAAAGGAAAGAGGTAGAAGAGAACCTGATGTGGTGAGGCAAGAGGTTCATAAAGGAGAAGGTGTGCTTGCACATGAGATGTAAAGTGATTGTTTTGTGAGATTTCTTAAGTTTAAACCCTAGTCTTTTAGAGGAACTGTAAATTCTGTAAAAGCTGAGTAGTGGATTAGACATGTCAAAAAATATTTTGAGGTCTTACTAGTGACAGATAGATAGAAGGATTCTTTTGCTTCATTTATGTTGGAGGGTGAGGATTCTCAATGGTAGAGGATATCTTGTCCAAGGTAAGCACACGGGTAGAACAACCTTTAATTTGGAGTAAGTTTAAGGATGAGTTCTTTGCGAAGTATTTCCCAGATACTTTTCGGGCACAACAAGAGAGATTTTATTCATCTAAGGCAGGGTAGTTTATCGATGGTTGAATATGATAGTAGATTCATAGCCTTGTCAAGGTTTTTACCTGAATTAGTGAATACAAAGGAGAAAAAATGTAAGAGATTTTTAGACGGATTACACTATGACATTCAGACTAAACTCTCTTATATGGGAATAGGAAATTATGCTGTACTGGCGGATAAAGCATTATAGATTGAGAAGAATTTGATGGAGTTTAGAGGTAGGAGAGATTGGCTGAAGAGGTCTAGATTTCAGGGACCTAGAGGTGGTAACAGTATGGGTGTATAGGGCGGGAGACCACCTTAGAGGTGGTGTTCCTTGTGACAAGGAACTGTAGTGTAGAGTTAGTGGCAAACAGGATCTGTTGCTTCTATAGCTCAGAGTAATATCGGTGGGACCCCTAGATTTGGGAGACAAGCTATGGGAATTAGGAGCTATAGTAGATGAGTAAGTATGCCACTAGGGGGAAGTGGTAACTTGATGTATGACCGAGAGGCAAGGGTTTGCTTTAGATGTAATCAGACGGGGCATCTGTCTCAGAATTGCCTTACGCAGATATGCTTTATTATATGGTAGGGGAGGACATGTTGCTGCAGATTATCTAGCGAGAAAATCTGCTGACTTAGGCGTTTGAAGTGTTGGGAGAAGATCGGTAGAGAGAGGTGGTAGATCAGGGAGTGTGCGGGGCAGAGGTCGTGGATCAGTAGATAAGCGAGGATGTGGCAGCCAGTTTTAGTCCAGAGATAGCAGAGTCTATGCATTGACCTAACAGGATGCATAAGCCACTCCTGATGTTGTTATGGGTATGATATCTATCATTGGTAGGCCTGCTAGATTATTGATTGATCCTGGTGTAACCTATTCTTTTGCATCTAGTAATCATATAAAATCTATTGATGCTAGTGCTAGTCCTTTGATACATGTGATTATTGTTGAGGTTCCTACTAGAGATAGGGTTATTATCAAGATAATTTATCAAGGTTGTGTGATTAATATTGCTGGTAGAGAATTTGAAGTTGATTTATTGCCTTTAGATATGACAGATTTTGATTTAATTCTAGGGATGAATTGGTTATCTACATATCATGCTTGGGTAGATTGTTTTAGGAAAAATGTGGTGTTCAAGATACCCGGACAGGAAGAGTTTAATTTTCAGGGAGAACGTAAGATACTTGCTAACTGTCTTATTTCTACCTTAACTGCTAGTAAATGGTTGAAGAAGGGTTATGAGGGGTATTTGGCATATGTGGTGGATTCTAGCAATGAAAGTAGGAAGTTAGAAGAAATCTTGGTAGTGAAAGATTTTTCTAACATATTCTCTGAGGAGTTGTCTGGGTTGCCTCCCAATAGGGAGATTGAGTTTTCTATTGAGGTGATTCCATGATCAACACCTATATCCATAGCACCCTATAGAATGGCACCAACTGAATTAAGAGAGTTGAAAATTCAGCTTCAGGAGTTACTAGATAAACAGTTTATTTGACTTAGTATGTCACCCTGGGGAGCTCCTGTGTTGTTTGTGAAGAAGAAGGATGGGACAATGAGGTTGTGTATTGATTATAGACAGTTGAATAAGATCACCATCAAGAATAGATATCCTTTACCCATGATAGATTATTCATTCGAGCAGTTACAAGGAGCTAGAGTGTTTTCTAAGATAGACCTAAGATCGGGTTATCATCAATTGAGGATTATCTAAGACAGCTTTTAGTACACGTTATGGCCATCATGAGTTCTTGGTGATGCCATATGGGTTGACCAACGCTCTTGCAACATTTAAGGACCTTATGAATCAGGTGTTTAAACCATTCTTGGACAAATTTGTGATTGTGCTCATTGATGATATTTTGGTATATTCCAAGAATGAAGAGGAGCATATGCAACATTTGGAGATAGTGTTGGAGATTCTGAGGAGAGAGAAATTATATGCAAAGTTCTCTAAGTGTGAATTTTGGTTAAGTGAAATATTTTTCTTGGGGCATGTTATGTCGGGGCAGGGGATAGCTGTTGACCCACAGAAAGTAAAAGTAGTGTTGAATTGGGAAAGACCCACAAGTGTAACTAAAATTAGAAGCTTTTTGGGGTTGGCTGGTTATTATAGGAGATTTATTCAAAAATTTTCTATGATTGCTGGACCATTGACTAAATTGACCAGGAAGGACGTGAAGTTTAGGTGGTCAGAGGAATGTGAGAGAAGTTTCCAGTTGTTGAAAGAAAAATTGACTATTGCCTCGGTATTAGTGCTTCCTTCTAGTGATGAAGGATTTGTGGTTTATAATGATACGTCACATCAAGATTGGGATATGTGTTGATGCAACATGAGAGAGTTATAGCTTATGCATCTAGGCAACTGAAGAACTATGAGAGGAATTACCCGACCCATGATTCAGAATTAACAACCATAGTTTTTGCTTTGAAGATTTGGAGATATCATTTATATGGAGCTAATTGTGAAATTTTTACTAATCATAAAAGGTTGACGCATTTGCTAACCCAGAAGGAATTGAATTTGAGGTAGAGGAGGTGGATGGAGTTGATTTATGATTATGACTGTACAATTTATTATCATCCAGGAAAGGCTAATGTAGTAGTTGATGCATTGAGTAGAAAGGCTACAGGGAGATTAGCTGCTATTGGGAGTCATAATACTAGATTGATGATAGAATTAAGAAGAATGAGTATGCAGTTGACTGTCATTGATAAAGGAGTATTGATGGAAAATATGGTGATACAATCTTCTATTATTGATCGGTTATTACATATGCAAGGTAGAAATGAGGGGATAGAGAAGATCAGACGGGAAGTGTTGAGTGGGAAGCCAACTGAGTTTAGAATTAGAGAAGATGGTATGGTGGTATTGGGGCATAGAGTTTGTGTTCCCAATAATGTGGAGATGAGAAAGGAGATACTAAAGGAGGCTCATGATTCTGTATATTCCATGCACTCGGGTAATAATAAGATGTATAGGGGATTGAGACAAAATTATTGGTGGTCAGGGATGAAGAAGGACATAGCAGAATATATTTCTAGATGTTTGACTTGTCAATAGATGAAGTCTGAAAATTGACATCAACAGGTTTATTACAACCTTTTCCAGTACCTGAGTGGCCATGGGAAAACGTGAGTATGGATTTTGTCTCTGGTTTTCCCCGTATCTAGAGAGGACATGATGCTGTGTGGGTTATAGTGGATAAACTTTATATGTCTTCACATTTTCTTCCTATTAAAACTACCTGGAGTCCAGAAAAGTTGGCTGAATTATATGTAGCGGAGATAGTAAAATTACATGGAGTACCATTGAGCATTGTTTCAGATAGAGATTCTAGATTTACCTTTAGATTTTGGAGAGGTTTCCAAGAAATATGGGTATGCAATTGTAGTTTAGTACAGCTTTCCATCCACAAACTGAACGGCAGACGGAGAGAAACATCTGAATACTAGAAGATATGCTGAGGGCAAATGTATTGAGTTTCTCAGTAAGCTAGGATGCTTATTTTCCTTTGATCGAGTTTTCATACAATAATCAGTATCAAACTAGTATTGGGATGGCACTCTTTGAGGCTTTATATGGTAGGAGGTGTAGAACTCCAGTATGCTGGGAAGAAGTTGGAGAGAGAAAGATATGTAGCCCAGAAATGATAGATTTGACTACTGAGAGGATCAAACTGGTTAGGGAGAACCTCAGAGCAGCCCAGAACATACAAAAGGGATATATTGATAAAAGAAGACGACCTCTCGAATTTCAAGTTGGTGATTGGGTATTTTTGAAGATATCTCCGTGGAAGGGTGTGTTAAGATTTAAAAAGAAGGGAAAGTTGAGCCCGGGGCCATATGAGCTGATCGAGAGAATTGGACCCGTAGTATATCGATTGGATTTTCCTCCAGAGTTAAAGCAATTACATAATGTGTTTCATGTGTCACTGTTGAGAAAGTACCTACATGATGAATCCCATAGTATCTCGAATCAGGTGATAGAACTTCAGGAAGATTTGACTTTTATGCAAGTACCAGACAAAATTTTAGACAGAAAAGAACAAGTCTTGCAAAATAAAGTCATTCATTTGATTCAAATATTATGGCGGACCAAAGATGTCGAAGAAGTCACGTGGGAGCATGAAGCAAGAATAAGGAAGGAATACCCCCAACTCTTTCTTGAATTAGATAAGGAAATTTAGAGAATAAAATTTTGTAAGGTGGGTAGAATTGTAATACCTGTATTTGTAAAGTAAGGGTAAAGAAGTACTTTAATAAATATGACATAGAGTTAAAATAATATATATATATATATATATTTAAATGCGAAAAGTTTAATTTAAAAAAAAGAAAAAAAAGTTGGCAACAGGTGTTGCCACCTGTTGCCAGGATAAGGCAACCTTGCTGCATGTAAGGCAATAAGGCTGCTGAGTTTGCAAGAAGAAATTGGGCTGCCGAGATATTTTCAACAAAATTTTACTATATATATGTATATGTATAATAAACGTAATTCATTTTATTATTTACCAAATCCTATTTGGTTTTCCTTCAATTACTCTATTTCTTTAAACACTTGGGGACCGACAGAAAGGTTGAAAGAGGAAAATTTTGAAGGGCTTTATGGGAGAATTTATAAAGAGTCAAAGGGAAGCTATAAGAAAAACATAAGATAATAATATAATGTTTATTTTTGAAATATTTTAGCATACATGAAATTTCTTGGAATTCACAATGAGAATTTTCAAAGGGTGTAAATTATGAAGAATTGAAGAATAAATTAGAAATTTAATATAAATATTATGTCAGGTGTCGACGATCAACATTGGGGAAAATTGTTGAGAGGAGTAGGAAAGGCAATGAGGTGATCCACAGATAGATCTAAGTGCTACGTTGTGAGTTAGATTTGCTTTAAGTAATCTAGATAAAAATAAATTATCTAGTAATAATATTAAAATAAATTATTAGCTTATGCTTTGGTGGTAAATGAAAAAATTGATTGATAGGTATGATATGAATATTAGACATGTAGAAAATTATAATGTGAGAAGTAATATTATTAGAATAATGAGTCGATTTAATAATGATAGTGATAAATAAAATTCTTGATGAGTTATGGTTGATAAATTAATGTGATATATATGAGGAGAAAAAAATTAGTGAAATTGATCAAATAGAAATCTGAGGAAAGACAAGATAGCTAAATTTAATATTTGAATTCATGTTTGTTTTATATTATTGTTCATATGCATATTTCATATAATTGTTCATATGCATGTGTATAAAATAAAAGAACCGGGAGGAGACCGGTCTAATTGAAAAACCGTGATAACCGTTATATGCTGGAAATAAAGGAAAACCGTGACAGCTGGTATATGCTGGAAATAAATGCCGTGATAGCCGGTATATGCTGGAAATAAATACCATGACAGCCGGTATATGCTGGAAATGAAAGAACCAAGAGGGGGCCGGTCTAAGATAAAAACATGTCGACATGTGGGAAAACTTTCCCTGATAATAATTCATGCATTGCATCTGTTTTACATATTGATTGTATTATTGAAATGTTGTGTTATTATACATTTATTTGTAGATAAATGAATCTCACAAAGAGACAGTTATGGTAAGAAATAAACATAGAAGTATGATATGATAGAAACTATCTAAATGTTAGACTATATGCTATTATCTAGTCATATGAGATATAAATGATTAAATACAAAAGGACTATTCATGCAAATTGAATACTTCTAGTAAAGTTAATTTACTGAGATTGTGAAGCTCGTTCCTCATTGTACATTGATTTCAGGTAGCAGACAGGATAAATAGTCTGGTGGGTTGAGAGTCAGACGAAATCATTTTCTGTAAGTCACGTACGTGTCCACATCCTCAAACTAATGAGAAAATGAAATATAAATTTATTTGTAAATATTCATGCATTTTACGTTGTATATTATGTTTAAGTCAAGATCAGAATGATGTACCTCCCCTGTTGAGGGTTGAAGATTAAAGTAAAAATTTCTGTTAGTATTACTTTTATTGTTGCATATATGTGTCGTGTTAGAATTTTCAAAATGTGACAATACCGTCTCTGGGGTGGCTAACCTGGGATGGGTCGTTAGATTAGATCAGGGGCACAATAGGTTCAAGTGTATGGGGGAAACCAAAATCAACTTCCTATCCAACAAAAGCTTCAAGCTAAATGGTCGAGTGGAGCACATAAACTTAAAATCATGTTCCTATGGTTTGAAAGAAGTCAAACTTTTGACTACAAAGTTCGGAAAGTCTTCGAAAGGAATTTGTGAATGGAAGCCTTTCCTAACTACTTTATGGATACTAACAAAATTGAAACAAATGAGGTCGTTAGTGTTGCTTATGACTAGCCTAGAAACTGATGGTTTTAGGCGTGGATGGCTTCCGCTCATGGCTTTTTTAAAGTTTTTGTGATATTAAGGTTGTCAATCTTGTTTTTGACTGGCATGGAAGCCTATGATTTTAACAGTGAATGGCTTCCACGTAGAGAAGAAGGTCGCATGTATGACCATGGTTTCCTGAGAAAGAAACAAATCTACTCTTTCTGGATCAAGAAACCAAAGTTTTTGTGATATTAACGCTATCAATCATGCTTTTGACTAGCCTGGAAGCTTATGATTTGAAGCCTAGATGTCTACCATATCGATAGTGAGTGACTCACAAAATGAGTAAGCTAGAAAATAAAGCCAGACAGAGGAAGCCAAAAGGAGTAAGTCAAACGTAGTCAATAGGCTAGCAGTTGGGTTCTTAAATGTGCAATTCTCCACGTTTGATTAGACAAACTCAAAGAAAATTGGGGAGCATTGTTTACACCATAATTTTACCAGCTCAATGATATGTCACGATGTGTTCGTCATATCAAATTATTTTTTTCAGCCAATTAACAAATGCCACTTTATCAAGAGATGACGTTGTACAAGAAGAATTCAAAGAAGGCCAAGTTTACCATCATGATCACATGCACGTGTTACAAGTTTAGTGAAGTGTGGCAAGATTAATAAAATACAACATTTTCAAGTTTCTTGAAGTGTTGCGTTTCAAGTTTATATTGGCAGAAGATAATGGTTGAAGATATTGTGGATGTCGTGATTAATAATGATTGTTATTAGAGAAATTTTTAGAGGGAGAACATGGGATGATTGTCACACTACTATTGGAGCATTATAAAAAAAATAGTTACTAGTTCAATTTAGTCATATAAAAAGGAGAAAATTTGACTTTGTAATGGCTTCAACCCATTCTTATTTTCAATGCAAATTTATCTTTCACTGCAGTTTATCCTTTATGCAATTTAAAACTATTTTTTTTTTACATTACAATAATTACAGTCTTGCTTTAAAACTAGAATTAAGTTAGATTTTCACCAAACATTTCACTTCACTTCGAATCGGTAACTCTTTGCATTTTGTGCGAAGGCCTGAACGTAACCATAATCGTATGAATATTCAATTCATAAACTCTTGATCATGCATGTGATCTGGCACACTTGCACATCTCAAAACTGGTTGCATTTTTTGTAAAAGGCCTGAACATAAACACAATCGTTGTGTGATCTGGCACACTAACGCATCTCAAAAAAATTCAATGCAAACAAGTTGTACCATATATTTTTCCTCCTAGCATTTGGACTTTGGGGTGATATATTTTCAACCCTTATATATAGATATATATAAATATATTTGAGTAGGGGTGAGGTGTTTTGATCATGTACATTGAACATGAATTTTAATGTCTCTCACCACTATACCTAAGGCAAAAACAGTAGATATTGAATGTAAGTAACTATGGATGAATTGAAGATTTTTGTTTGGTGGGCATCATTGTTCGTAAAATATTTGTCTATAATTTTACAAAAAAATAAGAAAGATGCATGAAAATAGATAAATACAAAAACCAACATATTTGTGGACATATATAGAAGATAAGGTTATTTAAATTATGTTTATAATACTTGCGTAATCATTTTTTTAAATATTTTAGTTAACTATATTTCCGTACCAATTTAAAAATACAAAAAAAAAAAATCACTTATGGGTATACTTAGCTCACAATTATTATTTATTTTGTAGTTCTAAGCAAACAAATAATTTTGTAAGCACATCAATTTCATGATCACGTGCATAACTTTAAATAATTAGATTTTTTTTTTTTTTTTTGTAATTTTCGAGTTTTCTAGAAGTAGTTTGCTCTGCAATGCTCTTTTATTTTGCTCCCTTGTAAGAATTTAATGCAAAACACCAACGAAAAAGCTGTAACCAAGTATTTCTCTCTCTCTCTCAAAGGATGGATTCGAGTATCTAGCCTCTTCGTATCTAACTGATTGGAGATAAGAACTACTAAGAAAAGGCAGTTCTGAAATGTCAACAAAGGTAATCACGATTTTTTATTGCCTTAGTTTATGCTAGAATATGTGTTGATACTAGTCAAAGGCTTAGTTTACGCCAGATTATGTGATCAGCATAACAGAGTGACACATTGCAAGGATTTTATTTTAAGGCTTAAGATTTATACAACTGATACATTAAGGATTAATATGATGTTGAATTTCGGGACGGTTGAGTATCCATGATGGGCGACCTGATCTGTCCGTCTATCAAGATTTGAATATGAAAGAATGGGGAGAACAGTTAACTTTACTTTCTTAAAGAGAAACAAAAGGACATTTGAGTGGTGAAAATCGAGTATTTTTTGAGTTTGTTATTATACTCATGGCAAAACTTAGGAGAGTTGATTCAAGGAGGAATACAAATCTTCAACCAATTTGGGGCTCAAGAGGTATTTCAATAAACTCCATTGTGTTTATCTTTGTAACATTTGAAAACAATAGTAAAGTTTAGAACCATGTATGCCATTAGCCCTTTAATTAATCAAGGTCTCATCCCCATTATATATACGTGGGATTCTCTTTTATATGATGCTGATGAGATGTTTATGGATGTTGAAAAATTGACCATCATCATATATTATAGCCTCTAATCATGTAGTTGATCAAAGAAATTATTATTATTTATTTTTTTGATAAAACAAATTAGAATTCTTCATTAAAGTCAAAAAACTGTTAAAAGTTTAATTCAAACATGGCTGTCCAGGTAAGATCTTATTCTAGTCCTATCAATTTCAGAAGAAGTTTTTGCTTTGGCACATTGCCATGAGAGATACATAGCACAATGGCCTATCTCATCATTAATTGGTATGAGAAGAAAGAGAACAAAAGATATTTTATTTTCATTCAACAGTGAGAGACCCTTGTGCCATGTATCTCTAATAGCACTATGTTAGGCAAGAATTTTTTTCAATTTCAGATTATGCAGTTTAGATTAGTCGAGAAGTTTTAGGGATTGTTTTCAAACTTATCTCTTAGAAAAATAAGGAACGGTAACTATCTTCTGTGACTGTTTAAGGCACCAATTCTAGTCTTTTCTATGTATGGCAGATTTCCTTTGAAGTTAATAAAAATTCATTTGAGCATTTCAAGTTAAATTGTATGCTTCTTTTATGAGTGATTGAGTAATTTTTCAACAAAGTGGTATCGAAGCTTGGTTTCTCTTCAAGTGAGTGTTCTTGTGAGCATTTTTTTCATAGTAAGTGGAATTTAATCAAACTTGCCAAAACCGTGGCTAGCAACAACAATGCCAAAGTTCTCAAAATATTCTTATCTTTACTAGTATTAATTACCAGTTTTGGCGTGCCAAGATTATGACTTTGTTTATGTCATACGATTTATGGGATTTGGTTGTAGTAGACTGGTAGATGATGTTTATCTAGAGAAAGCTCCAAGAATGACAACAACTCAATGAAATGAGCTAAAAGAAAAGAAGAAAAAGGTACGAAAGCCCTATATATGACTCAACAGCTTTTGATGAAGCTATTTTCCCATGAGTTATGGGAGTTGTGATGTCTGAGGAAGCATGGGACTTATTTCAAGAAGAGTATCACGGTTCGAGTAGAGTTATGATAGCCAAGCTGCAGATGCTTCATTGAAACTTTAAGAATTTATTAATGAAGACTTCTGAATCAGTTCAAGAGTTCTTCACAAAGGTATCATCTATTGTTAATTAAATTAGACCCTTTGGTGTAAATTCGAAAGACCAAAATTTTTTTGAAACGTTTTGAGGAGCCTTCCCTACAAATTTTATCATGTTGTTGTTGCAATAGAAGAATCTAACGACTTGTCTGATTATTCATTGATTGAACTAATGGGATCTCTCTAAGAACATGAACAACATCTAAATAGGTCAACATAAACTTCCTTGGAACAAGCATTTCAGTAAAAGATTGATTCGAAGGAAAAAATAAAAAGGCTTGGTAAAAGGAAGCTATAGAAGATGTCGAGGATGTAGAAATTCAATATATCAAAGAGGGAGAGGTAGATACAATGTCAAGCAAAGAAACTTCAATGGAGGTAATTATAATGCTATTTCTCCATCATGTTCTTATTGTGGAAGAACAAATCATGAAGATGAGGATTGCTGGTATAAAAACAAGTCTACTAAAAATAAAAACTGTTGTTTAATGTTATCATTGTAAGAGATATGGTCACACTGAAAAGAATTGTCACTTAAAGGGTAAGGAGCAAGGTAGCTTTCATGAAGAAAAAGATGTATGTGATGATAGTTTATTTCTCGCTTGCTTGAGTTCTCATGTAGATATGTGTGATGAAGTTTAATATTTGGACAGCGACAGTAGCAATCACATAACAAGAAATAGAAGTTACTTTATGGAAATTGATGTGTCAATGAAGTCACAAGTAATGATGCAAAACAACAACCAAGTGCAGATGTCACGACCCGCATGGGACCCGCGTGTTCGAGGGTTTCCTAGTATACTTTTTTATTATAATGTACAATATTGTACTGCACATGCACTACCAAGTAGCACCTTGTACTTCCGTACTACACTTGTACTACACTTATAGTATCGTAGGATTGTGACACTTAGCAAGATGTTAGCCATGGATGTAAGGGAGCTCTCCCTAAATAAAGGGGCCTCCTCCTCACTTGTAAATCATTTAATCATTCAAGAAATAGCAAGCTCTCTAGCTTAGTCTCATATTTTCTCTTGTGTTGGCTTATTTTCTTTGAGTGAGTCTAGCTTTAAGGGTGGTTCTCTTGAGTAGATAAGAGGAAGGCTGACTTAGACATTCCAATGAGGTGTTTCCGAGTCTAAGGCCGCACGGTTAGTGACTTAAGATTGGAGCCCGTAACACAGGCACGTGGTTTAGGTACTATTGTTGTGAATTGCAAATATGGTAGGAAACTTGATGAGGAAAGGATATTATGCTGTGCTAATGCATGATTTATGAAAAAAGGAGCATGAAGTTGAATTACTCAATTAAAATGACTAGAAATAAAATGTTTCTTAACATATTTTCAAAAGCCTTCATCAACGCCTTTAGTGCTTCATGTAATGATTCAATGTTTAGTGTAGAAGGTTTGGTAATCTCAACTAAGCTTGATTTTATTTGTTGCATAAACGAGATACGGTATCTAGATTTTCAATGGTGAAAAGCGATCATGATAAAATCTATGAAGCTAGTGTATTTTGGGAAACATCATTGTTGGTATTGTGCCCTACATCGCCCTTTATCAATTAGTAAGGGGCTCACTCGAGGAAAGTTTTTTTTAGGTCAGGGTAGACTTCCCACATTGGTCTTATTTCACCCAAGCACGAAACAAGAGTGATGATTAAGGTGCCTCTATTTGACCTTAAAGGGGGCCAAATCCCTTGTTATTGGTCTATGCGTGAGATTCTAGGTAAGGATATTTGGGTGTAATAGGAAGAAGAATTAAAGCTCCCTCTCTAGACCTTTGTAATTTACTTTCTAGTACTCTTAACTAGTATGGATGGATTATATTGCCATCTGAATGATTATATTTTGTGTTCGGTGCATTATGTGCGTACATGATCACTAAAATTAAGAACAACAATAACTAATAATTAATAGACATAGAAAGATATCCATTTCAAATGTAAGAGTAAGGGCTAGGCCTCTTGAGGTCAAGGCGTTTGTGGGGTTCTCTCTTGTGACCTTCTCATCGTGTACCCAATCTCTAGACCCATGAATCTCGACCTTTAATTTATCAGTCACCAAAGGTTTCTTGGTCCTTAAAACAAAGTGGCGAATCCTCGATGTGATTATCTGTCAATGGCCTTCTGTCATTGGCACATACCTCGGCAACCTATTGGAATATCCATTGAGTAGAAGCTATGTCCCTTCCAATTATCCCTCGTAACGATATACTCATATCATTTTGAGTGGTGAGCACGAGGTACTATCTCGTATCCCACTGCTGGTGACTCCACTAGGGAGATTAAACCTAAAATTGCATTCAAATGGATCTTTTCATAATTAATTGTTAATTTAATTATTTTTCACCCCACTTACATGTGTCCAATCGATGCTAAGGCATAACCCACATAGTCCCTCCACCTCTTGAAGTCGTAAAGTCCATTCGATGATATGAACCAAGGGATTGTTAAGTACCATTTAACCTTGTTGGAAATGCTACTAACTTAGAAGGTATATCAGGCATCCTATGTCATGTTGTACCAACCTAACTATACCTTGTCTAGATGTGCTATCGAATCAATATAGGGGTCTAATGCCCATAACCTTGCTTGCTTTCCTTGAATGAGCATGTGTTAGCATGCATCACATACATTCGCTAATAATGTTACTCCATTGACCATGTGCTTATGTTTTCTCGCGCAAACCTAGAGATTCATCTCATATGAGTTATAAGTCACTCAATGAAGTGTAGATCTTATTCATATCATGCATTCCTAGGGTTTCATCCTATACATGATTGAGCTAACCAATTAAGTATATGCTTATGCATACCTATACATGTCCAGGTTTTTCCCTAATAGGTG
The DNA here is from genome assembly GCA_023935145.1 of Bretschneidera sinensis. Classification (NCBI taxonomy): domain Eukaryota; kingdom Viridiplantae; phylum Streptophyta; class Magnoliopsida; order Brassicales; family Akaniaceae; genus Bretschneidera; species Bretschneidera sinensis. The sequence continues at coordinate 57,686,636 of CM043701.1, read as the reverse complement.
TGAATCAATTGAATGTGCTACTTTGACATGACATGTGAGATATGTGAAGCTTTTAGTGATTGCATGCATGCAAAGAACCTAAGGGAATAATTAACCTCTTTGAATTCATCTTGCAATAAGACTATGAATTCTTATCATTTCTTATTAAGCTCTTCTTCAGTCTAAGTGAATCATTAGAATCAAAGAGAAACACTAACAAGGATAAATGCATGAATCACCATGGAAAACTTTCACCTCTTGCTTAAATTCTCATTTTACATGTTTTCTCTATGAGCATTCTTGAACTTAATGAATGCATGTATGTTTCAATGGAAACATGTGTAAAATGTGAATGAACGAGAGAAAATCAATGCTTGAAAGCGTGTTTGGAATGAACATTGTCATCCATTTCTTTGCATAAATCATGAACAAATGTTCTTAATTACCTATGATTGCATGAAAAGATAAAACTCGATAGTTGTAATGTGTGAAAGTTGCATGTGAAAACTTATAAGAAAGATGAAATTAAAAGATAAATTCATGCATGAATGACATTTTGAAGTGAAGCTTAATCAATATGACTAATTGACTAGCACAATTCAAAAATTGATGTGCTTATTTGTGTTGCTTGGATTGGACTAAAAAAACTAGTTTTTCAACTATAGAATCCTTCCCTTATGCAAGTGCAAGTATATACTTGAATGGTTTTGATGATAAAATATAATTTTGATCTTGATTTCACTACTCTTCTAAGTTTGATTCAAACTTCCAAAAAAAAACCAAAATCATTTTTTCTTTTGTGGGTCGACAAAGATTTTAAAATTGGTGGAATGAAAATTGAAATTGTGTTAACCATTGTGCTTGGAATGAAAATTCACTTCATATGTTCGTAAACATGGTAGGTGTTGGAAATCACCTTAGCAAGATGCCTAGGTGGTGATCTTCCAAACACCCAAGTCTTGAATGACTTGTAGAAATAATTTCAGCAATCGAACACAAGAACTGAAAATCAAAGAAAGAAAAGAAGACAAGCAATTCGGCAATGTGCCTACGTCCCCGTGAGTTCCTCTAAACTCTCTACACTATCTCAATGGTTCTTACAAAGTTACAGCAATCCTCTTCAAGAATCCAAGTTCTTGAAGAAATAAGAAGAGAACTAGAAAGTGATAGTCCTATTACAAAGTTTTCTATCAATTCTATACTATCATCTCTTCTTTACAACCAGCCTAACAAAGAGTCCCTCTTGTGTTTGTCACTCAACACAATTCTCTCTTGTGTTACAATGATCTCACAATGTCACAACCTGTGTGGTTCTCTCACACACCTTTTTTTACACCTTGAAATGAGGCTAGGAAACCCTTTTTTATAGCCTCTTAATTCTTGGACAATCTTGTGAATCATTCTTGACCATTTGATCTTGTTCTCCCTTAAATCTTAGCCCTTAATCATCTCCAAGTGATGCTGTGCGTTTTGGCCTTGTGCGCACAAGCATTGGAGAGTCTTGAAGCCTGCTGCATGTGTGTGCAGCAGCTTGCTGTGCGCTGCGGTGCTGGAGAGGTGAGGCGCGGTGCTGGGTGAGGGCTGGTGTGTGCCATGCTGTGAGCTGCGGCGCTGGTGCTGCACAGCGCAGCATGGGTGAGGGCCTGGTGCGCTGGCTTTTATGAGGCGCGGCGCTGGGCAGGGTGCGCTGCGCCCTGACCTGTTGCTGATGCCTCCAGTTGCTGTGTGCACACCTCCTGCTTGTGTGCTGAAACTTGCACAATAGTGTGCCTGACCTTCCCACTCTCAAAACTTAAGCACACACATGTGTGCAACCTTTTAACTTGCTGAACTTTCATATTCCACCTTTGGTTTGGATTTTAACCATCCTTGAACCATGTTTGGACTTGTTCAAATCTTGACCATGTTTGAACCATGTTTAAACCTTAGACAAAAAACCAACAGTAGGATATAACTCCATTCTTGATCTCATGAAAATGTTTTTCCTGAAGTTTTCTCCAATTTAAAAATTGTTTTCCTTTATGGGTCAATAAAAATTTCCTTCACAACTAATGAGGTAAAGAATTGAAGTTGAACTCCACGCGCTTGAGAGGCATTGTTGCTTATTTATTTGTTCATGAAATTGAACTTGTTACATGCTTGGTGTGAGTCATTTTATGTAGTTATTTGTGCATGGTTTGAATTGACTAATGTTGAATTTTGCATATACCCTCAATGATTATGTTAGAATGAACATGCTCTTGCATACTAGATAGAAAGCACTTTATCCATCTATGGGTAAATACTTGTCTGGCATATTTTTGAATCTTGAGTTTATGTGTGTTGAATTCAAGTGATAGTTGTATCGTCAAACACATAATTCTCTCAAGGTCGCATGTAGTATAATTTGATTTAGCATGCAAAGTCCTTCATCCTTTTAAAAAAATCAAAACAAAAAATAAAAAAAACAAAAATTTAAATCTATTTTTTTTTTCAAAGCATTAGTGTCTTATGTTTATGTGTAAGCATCTTGCACCATGAAAATAAAATCCAAAATACAAAAAGAGTTTTCTCAAATCTCTTTTGTTTCACTGATGCGTCTTGCATTGTCATAAAATTAGAAAAAAAGAATTTCATACCATTGTTTGTGTAATTTGCACCACTTACAAAACTTTCGTAATAAGAAAACCTGAAAAAAAGATCGTCATCTCTTGCCTTAGTGTGCTTCATTGTTCGTATAGTATTTGTCATTTGCATCGTTTCCATAAAAAAATTCTTGTCTTGCATTTGCATTTCCCTTGTTTGCATATTGTTTACCTTTCACATCATTGCTATAAAAAAACAAAAAAACAAAAAAGACTTCTTGTATTACATTTTGCTTGTCTTATTTGTGTGGTGCTTATGTCTTGGGTTTTCATAAAAATTCATTTAGAGTGTTGCATTGCAATCTCTGTCCATTTCTTTAACAAATATTAGTTCTCTTCATGAATTTTTTTCCTTGCACTCCTTTTAAGAAAAATAAAACCACAAAAAAATTTCATTGAGAAAAAGAGATTTTCGATATCCATGTTCTTGTCAAATCTTTGGGATGCCATGGATAGCTTATTAAATGGCTTTCGGTTTAGATTTTCGAAAATTTCTTCGAATTTCTTGAAACCCATGTTGATCCTGGCTCCTTATTCATTTTTTGTCAAAAATGTATCTACAACCCCATGGAAGGTGAAAGAATGAGTGTCATGACTTGCAACTAACCAAAACCACTCGAGAACTTGAAGGAAATGTTGATGCTTGTGATAAGCCAACAAAATTACTTTGAAGAGTTGATGAAGCCACAAAGTAAAGTAGATGTGATTAAGGAATTGATCTTGGCATGAGTGGAAAACCTTAGTAGTGATAACTTTTGCGACGACAACCTCATTAGAGGCATAGCCTCTGAACCTATCAAACACCATATATACCATAATCAATTCTACCCCACCCTTCATGAACTTGAAACCAACAAGAAAAATCCTAATTAAATTTTTTTTTGGTTCATTCCTCGCTAAAATTACACACTCACCATGATAATCAACCTTCCTAGTGAAAAAATGCACATTTTCTTGAAAAATCTCCAGCTACCTAATCCCAAATCCTCTCCATTATGCCCTTCACTACTTTCTAGTAGTTATATAACTTTGGTATGCAAGTTGAAACCGTGATCATTAGTGGGGCGTCATGTGAAAATGAACCACAATCCTATGAAGAGAAATCTAAAAAGGTTGAAGTGAATAAGGTGAAACTAAAAGGATGACGTCGTTGTTTTTCAATTTAGGGAAATCTTTGCTTGAATTCTACTACGATATGTTGAGAAAGAATCTTATATCTCATGTAGCATCCATTCTTGAGCAAAAATCCTATCATCCAAGAGATATTGTGAATTTCACCGACAAGAAAGGCATACAAAGAATCGTTGTAGTCAACTTCTCCACGAGATCCAAGATATAATTGATAATAAGGTCATTCTAAATCCCGTACTCCCTAATCATCATTCAAGTTTCGTTGTCCATGGGTACAATTAGTGAGAAATTGATTAAGAACTTTTGGGTGTGAGGAAAAGAAGCTTGGGCTAGTTCAACCAACCATGAGGAATGTTATTTTCTTTCTTACTTTTATTTACTTCTAAGTTCAAAGGTCCGGTCTCTCTTTTTGTGAGTTTGGAATAAGTCATTTCACTTTCTTGTGTCATTTCTTGAGTCAAGTCTTTCATTTGTTGTCAACTACTTCGAGTTTCATTTCGAGTCCATGGATGTACCTCTCCTATTTCTTTTTAATAAAAGTTGTTTTGCTCATGGTATTTTCATTGTGTCGCCTCTTGCATTTGATGGTGTTTAATTGATAAAAAAGATGATGGCATGACTTAATTCACTTGAAACAATCAATATTTGTTTTACACTAAGGGCAATTCTTTAATGAGCTAAAATGATCACTCTCGTTCTACTCAATCAAATGTAAATAATTGGTCAAATCTCTTAAATGTTGCAATGGTAATATTTTCACTTCCCTCAAAGTTTCGAGTTATGATGAAATGAATAGTCAAGACTTCAAGATGTTCCATATGAATCAAGTTTTGAGAAATCCTTGTCTATTCAAGTTGTGCTTTGAAAATACTAAGAGATTAAAGTTGAAATGAAAAAAAAGGTCATTTTTCATGATATCATTTTCAATTTTTTTTTCTACAATAATTTCCTTTGCTAACTAACCCCTTGAGCTTGTTGCACAATTTCTTTTACTCTCCATGCAAAAGATTATTCTTTCATTGTTGATATTGCTTGATTGGTCGGTGAAATCATTTGCCTCGTTGTCATACTAGGGGCAATGCACTCTCTTATCATTTTTTTGCATAATGGATAAATTTTCCTCACCTTTATACAAGGGACAACAAATTCTCTTTCCCTCTTTGTATAATGGGTGAATCAAGGAAGATGTTGTGAAAAAAAATGACTGGAAATGACAAGAAAAAAAAATGATAATGAAAACAAAATGAAAAAAAAGAAAAAAAAGAGGAAAATAAGTGAAGCAAAGCTGAGATTGAAATCAAAGTAAAGCAAAGTTGAGAATGGGATTGAGAAAAAGGAAAAAAAAATGAATTGCAAGTGAAAAATGGAAAGTAATCCTTGGAAGTTAGGAACCCAACAATTTTTTTTAGGCCTTGAAACATCCATTTCTTTCTTAACCATGTAACTCTTTGGCCTTATTACAACCTAAAGAAAAGTCTTCTTTGATCAATGAACATTGCTTAGTCTTGCGAAGCGTTTTTTGGATAATGATTGAATAATGTGTGGTTTTCCCATTTCTTGTCAATACTTGTAAATCAATTGATTGAGGAAAAAAAAGAAGAAGAGAGAGAAGAAAAGTAAGAAAAGAAACGAAAAAATACTCACTAGGTTGAAAACCTACAAGGGCAGCCTAGGCAAAAGTTAGAGCCAAAACAATGAAAATCAATCAATTGAAGCTCGATGAAATGAACTACGAATGACTTGATTCCTTATGGGATACATAGGTAACTAATTTGGTACAATCATATTAGCGGAACAATGAAAACCAGGTTACGCAAAAGATCAGAGTATGAGCATCACACACCTTCAAGACCCTACGAGCAAGACATGTTCAAAGATTTACTATGATACTATAATGTGTTAAAGGAAAATGAGAGTGAATCAGCAAGGTATTTTGAAGAATGATCTTTAACGTGAGATTAATATCATTGGTTTCATAAGAATAAGTTTTGTCTTTCTAAAACAATGATTTGTCATATGAAAGGGGCAATCGCTTCTCTTCGTGTTTTTTGTTTCTTAATTCATGTTCCCCCTCTTGGGTCAAAATGTTCCTTTTTGTTGTGTTTTCTTTGAACTCTTTGGTTTAGTCATGTCAAGAGTGTTAATCTAAAGTTTTTTTCTAAGCTTCTTCGTAGTAACCCATTAGTTTTTCCTATCAAAAACTGCTTTCAAACAAATGATTATTTTCTTCAAAGACATGTGGATGAATTTTGAAGCAACAAAGCATCAACTTTGTGATCAGCTTCTCAAATTTTGAAATATCATGAGTAAACATTTCTAAGGAAAACATGACACTCAAAATTAAAGTCTTGTTTTCACTCTTACATGTCTCAGTTGCATTTCCATTGCATTACCACATTCTTAGTTATTCACATACTTAAAACATGAGTCTTAAAGTCTAAGGTAATCATCATGCATACTCATGCACATCCTTTTAAACCTGTTCTAATGTGATTGTTGAGTGTTCTAATGCTTTAAACATGTCCTAGTGATAACTCATTGAAAAATTACTTGAGTGTTTTCTCAAGAACTGTGTGCATAACCATGAAGTTGGACTTTCATTGAAATTATTGAGAACCATGATAAATCAATCCACCTTGTTAATAAGGGAATCCATTGTATGATCATGTATTACATTTCACTTTATTTGCATTCATAACTAGGGGAATGACTATTCGTATTGGTTAGGTCTAGGATCATACTTAGGTATTGATACATTCATAACTAGGGGCATGATGAAATAATCGCTTTGAATTATTTGCCTTTTTTATAATAAGTAGATAAATGTCTTTACATGGGCATTTGAGAATTGATCAAAAGTTTTCCTGAAATGGTGAATTGGTGTTGCTTGACTAAATCACTTGATCACACACATTACTCGAGAACTCATAAATGATGAGATGATAAATCTATTGAGTCAACTCTATTGATTGAACTATCAAATTGCTTGCGTGATGATTTATTGCTTGGTTAAGGAAATACTTATTTGATTTAATTTCTTGACTGCTCAAAATTTCTCAATTACAAATGTTAACCACTTGATAATTGATTACATGAGGTGTTCAAATAATTGAATTTGCTTGATTGCAAGTTTTCAAAGATTTGCTTGCTTGATGTACGTGAACCAAATTTCCATGATTGCCAAACAACAACAACAATCCTTTTGAACAAATTCTCACTCTCCCAATAAACAACATTAGACAAACACTTGATCAAACCACTCAACCTACATCAAACTACCTAACTTCCTCTTTTGCTTTTGTGCAAGATAACTTATTTGTGAAGTGGTGCAAAAAAGCATTGCCTTTGTGAAAGATTACTTCTTTGCAAAGTGGTGAAAAAACATTTACCTTTGTGCAAGATCAATTTTTTTTTGGAGTGGTGTAAAAACTTTCCCTTTGCGCAAGATTGTTTCATTATGAAGTGATGAACCATTTTCCTTTGTCCAAGATTGCTTCATTATAAAGTGATGAGCCATTTTCCTTGTGCAAGATTACTTCTTTACAAAGTGATGAGATTTTTGCCTTCGTGGAATATTGTTTCTTTATGAAGTTATGAACCCTTTGCCTTCGTGCAAGATTGCTTCTTTATAAAGTGATGAATACTTTACCCTATGAAAGATTTCTTCGTTATGAAGTGATGAATCCTTTTGCCTTATGCATCATTACTTCTTTTTGAAATGATGAACCCTTTTCCTTCGTGCAATATTACTTCCTTATGAAGTGATGAATCCTTTGTTTTTGTGCAAGATTGCTTCTTTATTAAGTGATGAACCCTTTGCCTTCATGCAAGATTGTTTCTTTATGAAGTTTTAAATGCGTAATTTTGTTCCAAATTTTAGACTGAGCCATGTGTGGGGCTCGATGCTGAGAATATAGTTTTGAATTGCTTGAGTTAGATGAACAAAAGAACCAGAGCTTCATTTTGGAAATGAACTAATTACATAAGCCCAAACTGACCTATAAAATCGCATTTGACCATTTGAAACCTGTACAGGCCCAAAAAACTAAAACAAGATTAATAGACTTAATGGGCCAATCAATGTGCCCACCTAATTAATCGAATACTACGCTCCACCGATCGGTCGTAGTGAGAGAATTTCCTGTTTCTTGCAGATCTTTCAAATCCCATTTTGATTATGCAAATCTTTTAGATCTAATTTTGATTATGCAAACCTTCCAGATATAATTTTGATTATGCAAATCTTCTAAATCTCTTTTCTTATTATGCAGATTTTCTCTTTAACCAAATCTAATCATCCAAAAAACGATTACAAAACATCTCTACCATCAACTTCGATTAAAATTTTGTTCTGATTATGTTCTTGGGATATTCCAAGAGTATGTTAAGAATATGTGATGCCTTGCATAATTTCCAATTTTTATCACGTTTTAACTTTTAACTTTAATCTAATTTTATTAATTTTTATTGGTTTTAGGCTTCATTGTCTTCATTTAATTTATTTCAGGTTTAGAATAAGGGAAAGATCCAAATTTTAGCATCATATCATCAAGGGACTCTTTCTCTTGTTTAAAAAAGGAAATTTTAATTGAAGACTTTGAAACACTAATTAAAGTAGACAGCCTGCAGCCCTACCGACATAGCCCTAGAGAGATAGCCGACAGTCCTCTCCTCCTCATCCGGTAGCAGCAGTTGTCCTAATCCGGCATCAGCAGGTGCAGCCTCCAGCAGGTGCTTCCTCACAGCCAGAACCTACCTTGCCCCCCTATTCGGTATCTAGCGCTGATTGCACAGTAGCCCTCCACAACAGTAGCAGCAACTGAACACACACTAGCTTACAAAATTATGGTGAATTAGTTGCTGTTAAATCTAATTTTTAGCATGAACTAAACTTTCTTTATTCTAGGAAAATGATGTAATTTAATTTCAAACTATGCTTGTTTTTCTATGCTGATTTGCAGTAATTATCTTCTATGTTTGGTTGATTTATTTTGAACGTATTGCTTCTAATTGACTGGCCATTAATTAAATGATCTTGATATTATGATTTGCTATCGAAAGAAGGAATTATAGGATAGAACTTGGATATTTCAGCATAGGTAAATATATGAATCTAACGACTTATATGAACTTGTGTTGTCTTAAAAAAAAATCGCTGGTCTTAATGCTTTCTTGTTTTATTAATTTGCATACTCTTGTGTAGAATGATGAACAAAAATATTTTCAATTAACTATTGAAAGAGGCTTTTGGATAAGTTGGAGATTTTGCTAAAACAGAGGGGAATAATTTTAATTAGTTAGATGAGTTAAGCATAGTGAGGAATTAAGTGAAATCGGTTTCCTAGAAGTTCTTTCTCTTACTAATTTGATATTCGAAAAACAACTTTCTTTTCCTTTGATTATTTCCTTTAAATTGATTTTATTTCATATTGCAATTATAAACAACAAAAAAATATTTTTCTAAATAAAATCGAGATTAGTATAATTTCGGTACTTGTTAGAAGTAAAGATATCAATCCCTAAGGATGATACTATTCTTATCACTTTACTATAAAACTACAATACTGTGCACTTGCAGTTTTGCACTGACCAAGTTTTTAGCGCCATTGTTGGGGATTAATTTCTTCTTATTTTTTCCAATACCGATACAAAGCAATCTTGGTTTTAATTTAGAATTTTATTTTATTACTATTATTATTTTATTTTTTTTGTTTTACAGGTGTGTTTTTGACATTGCATGCGCCATGCTAGATATCGTGACATTACCCCTTTTGATCAGGAGATTGAAAGAACCTTTAGATCACGAAGAAAAAATCAAGTACTAGCCATGGCTGATGAACAACATGATGTACAACGCGCACCTTGAAGGATTATGTACGGCTAGTTATGAATGATAACTACTCGGGTATAAGACATCAACCTATTCATGCCAACAATTTTGAGCTCAAACTGGCCTTAATCAGCATGGTGCAACAAGCCTAGTTTAGTAGATCACCACTGGATGATCCCAATATTCATTTGGTGATATTCTTGGAGATTTGTGACACTATAAAGATTAATGATGTAACTAAAGACACCATTAGACTAAGATTGCTTTCTTTTTCTATAAGGGACAACGCAAGAGGTTGGCTACAAGCTTTAAAACCGGGAAGTATTACTAGGTGGAAGGAAATAGATGAAAAGTTTCTTGCTAAATTCTTCCAGCCTACAAAAACAACTCAACTTAGGAGTTAGATTGGTCAATTCAAGCAAAATGATTTCGAGTCACTCTATGAAGCATGGGAAAGGTATAAAGATTTGATTCGACGCTGTCATCAACACGGATTGCTGGACTGGTTGCAAATTTAGATGTTCTACAATGGGTTAAATGGGCAAACTCGGACCATAGTTGATGTTGTATCTGGTGTAAATTTGATGTCAAAGATAGCTAAATGCCTGCTTCTCTTGTGGAAGAAATGGCTGCAAATAACTATCAATGGCCAACTGAAAGAACTATGGTTAGTAAAGTTGCTAGAATTCATGAATTTGATCCGTTAGTGGTGGGTGTCAAATCCAACAAATAATAAAATTCTCACTCACAAAAATACAAATTGTAACAGTGATGAGCAAGGTTGAATCCACAGAGATTGGGTAGATTTATTTTAATGAAAAATAAAGTAAAGAAAAAAGAGGGGTTTGAAATATCGGAGTGAAATAAAAGAGAAAGCAATTATAATCAACTAAAAACTAAGGAGAAATCAATATCGGGCAAATATCCAACCGAAGGTATAATTTCAGAATTAGTTCAGAGAATTGATCACAGATACAAGGATAAAATCTTCTATTCTTCACCAAATTGGTTATGGTTGCTAACAAGCTCTAACAACCTATCTCTCCTTACTTTCTCAATAACCAAAACAAGCTCTTTGATTACTTCCCTTGTTAATAAACAACCCTAAATAAGCTCTTAGGATTTAATCTATCTACAACATTAATAATTAGAGAGACTACCAATTCTAGCCAACAAATACACAAGCTCGATTCATTTAGACTAGGTTATATATCTCCATAACATAAATCAAAAATCTAGTTATAATCAACTTTGTTATTTTACCACTAATATTAGAACGTTTAAACAATTACGGATTTAAAGTTCTAAATGGCAATTTATTGACCTGATAATTGAACAACGGGCCCTTTGCATCAATCAACCAAGACAATAATTTATAATAAACACAGAAGATATATAAATAGAGAAGAAATAAAAGAGCAATGAAAATTATTTAGATCTCACAATTCTTGAAGAACCAAGACTTCAATTATCCTTCAGTTGGAAGAAAAGTATTTAGCTACTCATAATTAAAAGAAAACCTAAAGAAAAGAGAAGAGGGATTTTCTATTCAACAGTCGCGCCTTCTATCCGAGCTCTTTTTTTCTTTCAGCTAGGGTTAGTATTTATAACTTTCAAAACCCGCGGGCTGGCGCTGCAGCCTCAGTTTTCTGGCGTTGCAGCTCCAAGTTGCTACCCCATCTTCATATTATCACCATGCTGGCGCTACAGCCTCAGCTTTCTGGCGCTGCAGCGCCAAGTTGCTGCCCCATCTTCATATTATCACCATGCTGGCGCTGCAGCCTCAGCTTTCTGGCGCTGCAGCGCCAAGTTGCTGCCCCATCTTCATAAATCTCTTGATTTTGAATTCAATTTGATTTAACTCCTCAATATACTCTACAAAATACGAAACATAATCAAAATCCAAGATTTAAGCAATTATAACTATTAAAACATGAGAAAATATAACAAACATATAGATATTATGAACTCTTATCAAATTCCCCCACACTTAAACAATGCTTGTCCTCAAGCATACAATAACTCAAGTTCGTCACCTTTTCTCACCATCGTTCATTCTTCTACCTTTACTCATCCTCTATAATCCAAATTATCATGCCTTAAAGATTTAAATCTAAAGACAAATAAGAAACGAACAATTTCGTAGTGTAAATTCTTATAAACCACACCATGAACAATCACCTTAATGATCTTCTCGAAATCACAATGCAATAGGATTTAACACCCTCTCATTGGATTCACTCAGTACGCTCAAAGTGTTTAGGGTATCGATGAACTCTCAAGTCAAAACATAGAAGATCTTAACCATAAGCTTGCTAATATATAACATCAATGGATTGAATCGAATGCAAAGAATCTAAGGGTCTTAAATGGGTTGTAACAGGGCTTAGGTAAGGTGTGGTGAGAAGGAATTTTTAGGTGTTTTTGTCAAAGGATTTATACCAACTTCTCCACACAAAGCACAACTCAATAACATCGAATGTTTTCTTCAATCAATTCACTTCCAAACAATTAAAATTGCACAACTTTTCTCTCTTTTTGGCTGACTATTTTTGTTTTTTTTTCTTTTTCTCTGGCCGCCTATTTTTTTTTTCTTTTTGCAATTCAAGGCACTTGTAACTTGAATCACTTTATTCTCAACATCTTTCAATCCTTTCAAAGATAATTTGAAGCTTCATGTGAACAAGCTAGTACGATCCTTCAATTAGAGGTTCAAAAGAGGGAAAACGACAAAAGAATGGGTTGACATTGCTTATACCATGGTTAACTTCCAACAAAAGAGCCAAGGTTCAAAATTGGCTTTCTACAGTAAAAATCAAGGTAGGCTTTTTAAGAAAGCTAAATGGCTCCACCTAAATGCCCTTATTAATTCAATGCATCCAATTCAACAATGTAGTTTCGTGACATGCATAACAAAGCAAGTTCTAGAAAAATCAACTATGTGTGACAATCACTCAATTAAGAAAATGGAGCATAATATAATATGAATGCTCATTGGCTTAAAAGCGCACAAAAAGGGTCATGTGCATTAGATCCAAAACATTTTTCATTCAATCAATCATCAAGAGCAATTAGTCACTGTGTAGTAAATAAAAATTCAAGCATTCATGCTAATCCCTTATTACACTTCAATTTATCTTAATAATTCATAATAATCCAGATCATTTAAGACAAGCATCGACATAATCTAGAATTCAGAAGAGAATGATCACAAACAAGAACTAAAGTATCACTTGGATTTTGAAAATTTTCTTGAAAAGTGAAGTTTAAAGTAAAATCAAATTCAAATTCATATGTCAAAGACCGTCCCCCACACTTAATCCATACATTGTCCTCAATGTATCAAAAATAGATGCTCAAAAGCAATAAAAGAACAAGAGTAAGTAGAAAACTCCCTTGAAAATGTTGAGTATCAACCAAGATATCAATCATGTGCTTGGGGGCAAAGGTTGTGTGAATCCCATGTAAGCAAAGAAAGCTGTCATGTTCCTGTCCAATCTGGCAAGTGATTTAACAATTTCTTCTGGTTTGTTGCCCAATTCCAGGATTCAAGATTTTCTATAAGGTGTGCCCACGGGTTACAAAAATCATCTTCAACCAAAAAATTGGAAAGAAAATCAAATGCACTTCGAAAAATGATAGAAAAAAACTAAAAATAATCTAAATAAAAGAAAAAGGAATAAAATAAAGAAAACAAGAAAAGTAAGACAAAAAGTTGGGTTGCCTCCCAAGAGCGCTAAGTTTTACGTCTTCACCCAGACACTCTTATTCCCTCATAGACAAACATAGGTTGAATGCACCAGTCATTGCTTCATTGCCAAATTCGGTGCTTGTATGCTTTGGAGAGGCCTCAAGGATGTCATCAGTAACATCCGCAAATTCTGGCTTGATATATGCTCTTGTGAAGCCATGGGTAATGCATATTTCAGATGATCTGTTAAGGGTTTCAATTCCAATTTTGGTGCCTGCACAATAGAAGGAAAAAGTTTTGTGTGAGAAAGAGGCAACTCAATGTAAGACACATCATACCTTACAGGTTTAAGTGATTCTAATTCGTAGATTGCATCCTGTAGGTCGGACTCCAACACAAACTTCTTCATGATCTTTCATAGCCCTTCAAGAGTGAGATGCCTGCTAAGTGTAACTTTTAGCTTATCATCATCAACTAGATCAAAGATTTCCTGTGCCAATGGGTCAATAACATCCATAACAAAAACAGAAGACACATCATTAGGGTACCTCATGGTGTCATAAATATTGAATTTAATAATTTCACCATCAAATTTCATTGTGAGTGTACCATCATGCACATCAATTTTTGTCCTAGATGTTTTTAGAAATGGCCTTCCTAATAACATTAATGTTGAATTAGAAGAGTCATCTTCTTCCATGTCAAGAACATAAAAATCAGCAGGAAAGACCAACCCATTAACTTGTACTAAGACATCCTCCAAAACTCCTTCAGGATATACATTAGATCTATTAGCAAGTTGAATAATCACACCTGTTTCTTTTAATGGACCAAGATTCACAGATGAATAAATAGAGAGAGGCATGACATTTATTGAAGCTCCTAGATCTAGCATTGCTTTCTCAATCCTAACATCACCTAGTTTGCAAGGGATAGTAAACATACCTGGGTCCTCTCATTTTGGAGGTAATTTTTTCTGGAGGACAGCTGAAACATTTTCCCCCATACTTATCTTTTCATTACCTTTCAACTTCCTCTTGTTGGTGCACAACTCCTTGAGAAATTTAGCATATCGAGGCACTTATTTAATTGCATCAAGTAAAGGAATATTTAACTCAACCTTGCGAAAAGTTTCAAGAATTCCCTTCTCTTCCTCTTCTTTCTTGGATTTAGTCAATCTAGTAGGAAAAGGAGGATTTGTCATCAATGCCTTTGGTTGTTCACTATCGAGTCCTCTAGGCTGGTCAGTTTGAGGTTGAGGAACAACTACTTCTTTTTTAATTTCTTCTCCACGTGCTACCTTACTGGGTTCTTTCAACTCCTTCCCGCTTCTCAAGGTAACTGCACTAGCATTTTGTTTTGGGTTAACAATAGTTTGGGAGGGCAATTTACCTTGAGATTCCAATCGGTTCACAGAAGATGCCAGTTGACTCATTTGAATGCTTGTTCTTGTCTCCTGTTGAAATTGTTGCATGTTAGTTGCAAGTGATTTAACAATTTCTTCTAGAGACATACCTGAACTTGTGGAGTTTTGTTGTGATGGTGGAACAGGCGGTCAATGCTGAAAGTGTTGGAATGGTGGTCTTGCTCCATAGCTGAAATTGGGATGATCCCTCCATCCTGGGTTGTAGGTATTTGAGTAGAGATCGTATTTCCTTTGTAGTGGGCCTGGAAATCCTCGAGCTGCATTGGCATGCTCATAGGAATCATCTCGAAGTGTAGGGCACATGTCAGTTGGATGACCGATGGTGGCACAAATCCCACAAGCTTTCACTTGTTGCATATTTCCTACAGCTAACTGTTGGACAACAGAAGTTAGATCAGATATTTGATTTGCAATGGAAGATATACTTACCTCATTCACCCTTATTGGAGATGTGTTCTGCCTAAATCCAAATTGTTGTGAGTTAGCGGCCATGATGGAGATCAATTCTCTAGCGTCACGAGGAGTTTTGTTCACTATGGCACCTCCACTCGCTGCATCCATCATCTTCCTTTCCATGGGTAGGAGCCCTTCGTAGAAATATTGAATAAGGAGCTGTTCAGAAATTCCATGTTGTGGGCAGCTTGCACAGAGTTGCTTAAATCTTTCCCAATACTCGTGAAGGGTCTCTGTATCTTTCTGTTTTATTCAACATATCTCCCTTCTAATGCTAGCAGCTCGTGATGCAGGGAAAAATTTATCAAGAAATAATCTCACCATCTCCATCCATATGGTTACAGAGCCAGGGGGCAAATAAAATAACCAATCCTTTGCTTTTTCAGTCAGCGAGAATGGAAAAGCACGTAATTTGATATGATCTTCGGTCACTCCTTTAGGCCTCATGCTTGAACACACCATGTTGAATTCCTTCAGATACTTATGAGGATCTTCATTCTCAAGACCACGAAAAGTTGGGAGCAAATGGATCAATCCAGATTTTAACTCAAAACCCACTTCCAAAGCTGGATATGTAATGCAGAGTGGCTGTTGATTTAAATTTGGTGCAGCCAATTCCCTTAAAATTCTCTCTTGATTGGCCATTGCTTCTTCTGTTTCAGAATCGCTAGATGAATCAACTAAGTCAGGTACTGAATCAAATCCGGGGGGTGAGGATGAAGATGCTTGTTTGTCACGCATTTTAGCTTCATTCCTCAACTCTCGAGCTGTCTTCTCAATCTCAGGATCGTATTGGAGTTCACTTGCACGAGAAGATCAAAGCATTAAAATAAATTTAATTAACACCAGTCCCCGACAACAGCGTCAAAAATTTAATGGGTGTCAAATCCAACAAATAATAAAATTCTCACTCTCAAAAATACAAATTGTAACAGTGATGAGCAAGGTCGAATCCACAGAGATTGGGTAGATTTATTTTAATGAAAAATAAAGTAAAGAAAAAAGGGGGGTTTGAAATATCGGACTGAAATAAAAGAGAAAGTAATTATAAACAACTAAAAACTAAGGAGAAATCAATATCGGGCAAATATGTAACCGAAGGTATAATTTCAGAATTGGTTCAGAGAATTGATCACAGATACAAGGATAAAATCTTCTATTCTTCACCAAATTGGTTATGGTTGCTAATAAGCTCTAACAACCTATCTCTCCTTACTTTCTCGATAACCAAAACAAGCCCTTTGATTACTTCCCTTGTTAATAAACAACCCTAAATAAGCTCTTAGGATTCAATCTATCGACAGCATTAATAATTAGAGAGACTACCAATTTTAGCCAACAAATACACAAGCTCGATTCATTTAGACTAGGTTATATATCTCCATAACATAAATCGAAAATCTAGTTATAATCAACTTTTTTATTTTACCACTAATATTAGAACGTTTAAACAATTACGGATTTAAAGTTCTAAATGGCAATTTATTGACCTGATAATTGAACAACAGGTCCTTTGCATCAATCAACCAAGACAATAATTGATAATAAACACATAAGATATATAAATAGAGAAGAAATAAAAGAGCAATGAAAATTATTTAGATCTCACAATTCTTGAAGAATCAAGACTTCAATTATCCTTCAGTTGGAAGAAAAATATTTAGCTACTCATAATTAAAAGAAAACCTAAAGAAATGAGAAGAGGGATTTTCTATTCAACAGCCGCGCCTTCTATCCGAGCTCTTTTTTTCTTTCATCTAGGGTTAGTATTTATAACTTTCAAAACCCGCGGGTTGGCGCTGCAGCCTCAGTTTTCTGGCGTTGCAGCTCCAAGTTGCTACCCCATCTTCATATTATCACCATGCTGGCGCTGCAGCGCCAAGTTGCTGCCCCATCTTCATAAATCTCTTGATTTTGAATTCAATTTGATTTAACTCCTCAATATACTCTACAAAATATGAAACATAATCAAAATCCAAGATTTAAGCAATTATAACTATTAAAACATGAGAAAATATAACAAACATATAGATATTATGAACTCTTATCAGTTAGCAGCCCTTTCAGCTCAAGTTGCTTCTCTATCTCATCAAATTTTAGCTTTGACAACACAAGGAATATCGCAAAGTGCAGAATATGTTGCATTATGGTGTGCTGTCGCAGGCATCCAAAAATAAAACCTATAGTCCTAAAAATACATGTGGTGTGAGTAAGGATTGTTCCCACGGAGAGTATCTAGCCTAGTTTTATGCTACGTGAACAAGGATGAGGGGTTTGAGTATAACGAAAATAATTTTAAGAAATACAACTAATGAACAATTCAAATTGAAGTATCAAAATCAATCAAAAGAACAAACCTTGGTCTAGATCATCGATGCAAGTATATGCCAATTCACTCTTTGAATATTCACCGTTGGAATTATTTTCCTATCTCTCCTTAGTCGCAGTTAGTTTGAAAATAAGCGATCTCATTAACCCTAACTACTAAACAACCAAGACAAGTGCTAAAGGATTAATCTAGTAGCAGCCTTAAGAATTAGAGAGATCGATGAAGTTAAACAACACAAGCACAAGCTGTTGAATTTAATTTAGTCGAGTGTACTTCATAAGATCTAATAATTTCTGACACAGCAAATCATTAAGTCTTAGTTGCTTCTCAAATTAGAGGGATCAAACAATTACGGATTTGATATCTAACCTAGTAATAGTTGCAACAAATAATAAACTAGTAGGCCTCCTAGTAATTAAATGAGACAATCATGAAAATAGGGACAAAAGAACATTCGATACTCAAAGCATAAATTGAATAAAACAAAATAAAAACAGATTAGATCTCACAGTTTTATTAATTCTGAGGCTTTCGTTTCCTTCAACCAATTATAAAAGTTTAGCCACATAGGGCCATGATGAAAACTCGAAGGAGAAGTTAGAGAAAAGGGGAGAGAGAGGCGTCCAAGTCTGATGATTTCTCCCCTCTTATACACGTTATTTTCAGTATTGGAAACCTACAAGGTCTTCTCAAAATATTCTAAATATTACCCTAAAATAGCAATATCAAAATTTGACTAATTTAAGGAAAATATTAAAAATAAAATAATGTCCTAATCTAACTAGGAAATTGGTGTTTTCAGCAAGAATTTTCGTGCACCAAATCTCGAAACTTTTGAAAGTAAACCGTGTCAAATCAGCATATTAGAATTGCAGGCTAAGGAACTTTCCAGAACTGCAATAGATACAGCCAGTATCTCTTAAACCTCAAAACATGAAAGTTGTAGAGCTGTTTCTTGGCGTTTCGTAGCATTGAATCATCTCAATCAGAGCTTCGATAAGAGAGTTATTTCCAGATTACAAAGAAATGTCAAAACTGTTCGAAATCACCCAATTAGTTTCGTTTTGCACTTAACGCCTCCATTTGCATCCTAAATCAAAATATAAGAATAATGAGTACATTTAAGCACCAAATGAGTATAAAAAAAACTAAACATTAAGGGAGAAAAATATGACATTTTGCATTCTCATCACATCCCCAAGTATGACAGTTCCAAGTAATGAATTAAGTCAAGAACAAGTTCAATACATCAACAATCAGAACTATAACTATCATGGTAATCCTATGCCAAATTACTACCATCCAGGGCTTTGAAACCATGAGAATTTTTCTTATGGAAACAGAAAGAATGTGTTTCAACTTCCTCCAGGATTTGTTAATCAACCAAGCGAGAAGAAGATGTCACTAGAGGATGCCATGATTTCTTTTGTTGAGGAGACAAAAGCAAGGTTCAAAAAGAATGATTCACGGTTAGACAACAATGAGACTCATTGTAGAAACATGGGAGCCACTATGAAGAATCTTGAAGTGAAAATTGGGCAACTAGCCACAACTATCAATGCGCACCAAAGAGGAACATTTCCTAGTAACACAGAAGTGAATCTAAAGGAACAATGCAAGGCCATCATAATTAGGAGTGGAAGAGAAATTGAGAGGTCACCATCAAAGAAAACCAAATCTACCCCTACAGCTCCAACCAATGGCCAATACAGATTAAAGTAGACAGAGAGGAGATTGTGGATGATACATTAGGAGACACTGACAAGCCTCTAGAAATTTCATTTCTTGACAATCCTCAGATTCTCCATATTCAACTTCCTTACCCTTAACGTTTTCATAAACAAAAATTAGATAAGCAATTTTCTAAGTTTTTGGATATTTTAAAGAAAATTCACATAAATATTCCTTTTGAAGATGCTTTTTAACAAATGCTAAATTATGTCAAATTCTTAAAGGATATCATTTTCAAGAAGAGAAGGTTGGAGGAGTTTGAAAAAGTAAAGCTTTCTAAAGAATGCAGTGCCATTCTTCAAAAGAAATTGCCTCAAAAATTAAAAGATTCGGGGAGTTTCACTTTGCTTTGCACTATTGGAAATTCATTTTTTGGATAAAGTTTTATGTGATCTTGGTGCTAACATTAATCATATGCCACTTTCTATTTGCAGGAAATTAGGACTTGAAGAGATGAAACAAATAACCATTTCTTTGCAACTAGAAGACCGATCCATCAAGTACCCACGTGGAATCATAGAAGACATATTAGTAAAGGAGGATAAATTTATTTTTCCTGCTGATTTTGTAGTGTTAGATATGGAGGAAGACCAAGAAGTCCTATTAATTCTTGGCCAACCATTCTTGGCTACATGAAGGGCTTTAATTGATGTTCAAAAGGGTGAATTAACATTGAGAGTAAACAAGAAAGAGGTTATGTTCAACATCTACCAAGCCATGAGATTTCTAAAGGATCCAAGCACTTTCTTCTGGGTAGATGTCATTAAGAAATGTGTAGAAGAAACCTTTCAAGAAGATGTACCAGCTGATCACCTAGAATGCTGTATCACCACTTCATCTTAAGTTTATAATTTTACCAATTTAGTTGTTTATGAATTTGATTTATCTCTCGTTAATGAAGAATTTCTGCACTATATATTTGCCTTGGGAGCCTTACAGCTAGATGCTTCACTTAGCAATGAAGTGGGAAGGCTAGATCCGATTGTAGCAAGGCCTGATTCTGAAATTTCTAGAGAAAAGATGTAGCAAACTGTTGGTATTTGTCTAAGGTTTAAACATGGTTAAGGTTTGAACAGGTCCAAGTATGGTTCAAAGATGGTTAAAGTCTAAACCAAAGGTGGAGGATCAAAGTTCAGCAAGTTAGAAGGCAGCACACATGTGTGTGCTTCACTTTGGAGCAAGGGAAGGCCATGCGCACTAGTGTGCGCACTTCTACACACAAGCAGAAGGGTGTTGTGTGAAGGGGACAACAACTTGGAGCTGCAGCACGGAGCTGTAGTGCTGGAACCTGGCAGGAATAGCACAAGGGACAGAAACTTGGAGCTGCAGTGCAGCGCTGCAGCTTTGGCCGACACACATGGACAGCATGCTTTAGTCTTCTCTTAGGTTCGTGAATGCAAGGTTAAAACGCACAACACAACTTAGGATTGATGGAGGGCCATTGTTAAGTGGTCATCAAGAACTAAGGGTGGAGAATGACACACAAGATTGGACAAGAAGTTGGTGCACTATATAAAGGGTTACCTAGGTTCAATCTCAACACCACAAACATAAGGTTGCGACACAAGATGTAATGTAACTTGTGAGATATATGTGTGGATGAGAGAATTGTGTGAGAATGCAAAGACACAAAACACAAGAGGGACTCATTGTAGAGAGGCTGGTTGTAAAGAAGAGAGGGTAGTATAGAATTGATAGAAAGCTTTGTAATAGGTCTATCACTTTCTAGTTGTCTTCTTGGTTTCTTCAAGAACATTGTGGTTTCTTGAAGGAGGTTGTTGTAACTTTTTAAGAACCATTGATTTAGTGCAGAAAGTTCAGAGGAACTTATGGGGACGTAGGCACATTACCGAACCTCGATAACAATTGCTTGTCTTCTTTTCTTTCTTTGATTTTCTGTTCTTGTGTCCGATTGCTGAAATTCTTTCTATAAGTCATTTTAGACTTGGGTGTTTGGAAGATCACCACCTGGGCATCTTGTCAAGGTGATTTCCAACAGTGGTATCAGAGCTTGCACAGCTGGTTATCGGAGCAAGAAGTAGAAGGTACGGAGCCAAGACTCCAAGAATCAAAGATTAAACTTCTTGGGTTATTCAAGAACGGTGTAAAGATCAAGATCTGATCGTGTTCTTGAAGGTTGATTCAAGAACGGTGTTAAGATCCATCTTCGATCTGTGTTCTTGAGGTTAAAGAAAGCATTTTTGGGTAGTGCATAAATCAGGGATCTTGTTCGCAAAAGATGGCTTCAAATTTTGGTATTGAGAAGTTTGATGGAAAGGGAGACTTTGCCCTTTGGAAGCGGAAGATCAAGGAGGTTCTAGTGCAACAGAAAGTGGACTTAGCTCTTGGAGAAGATGATGCTTTTCAGCAAGTACCACGGAGGACCAGCAGAATGAGATGAAGAAGATGGCTTACAGCACCATTTTCTTGCACATGTCGGATAATGTCACAAGGGAGTGTGGAGACTCGGAAGATCCAGCTGCAATATGGAAGAAACTAGATGAGTTGTTTCTTGCCAAGACTCTCTCGGATAAGAGGTATCTTCATAAACGAATCTTTACTTTTAAATTTGATCCTAAGAAAGAGTTGCAAGATGATCTTGATGCCAAGATAAGGAGTGCATCAAGTGGTAAAGGGCTATTCTTTAAAAGAAGGCCAGCAACTTGGTATGGCAGCAACCATGGCTACTACCGGGACAGAGGTAGAGGAGAGAGCCATGGGAGAGTGCACAGCAGCATGCATGTCTACTACCGGGACAGAGGTAGAGGAGAGAGCCATGGGAGAGTGCACAACAGCATGCATGGCTACTACCGGGACAGAGGTAGAGGAGAAAGCCATGGGAGAATGCATTCCAAACTGAGATTTGGAGGGAAGAGCTACTACTACTGCCATAAGAAGGGTCATATCAAGAAAGATTGCAAGAAGATGACAAAGTATAGAGGAGGAAGCCATACCAAGAATGGAGAGGCTTTGGTTGCCAAAACAGAACAACAAGATGATGATGTTCTTGTTGTGTGCTCGGATGTGAGCAAGGGGCAAGAAGGCAGCGAGAAATGGATCTTGGACACCGGGTGCACTCATCACATGTGCCCTCACTGGAATTGGTTCAAGAATTTCAAGGAAACCAATGATGAAAGGGTTTTCTTGGGGAATGATATTTCTTACCAAGTGAGAGGCATAGGAGACATCCAGGTGAGGATGTTTGATGGAATGACAAGGCTGCTGGAGAATGTGAGGTATCTCCCGAAATTGAGGAGGAATTTGATCTCATTGGGGCAGCTGGATTCCATGAGATACACATGCAAGATAGAGGGAGGAAAGATCAAAGTAGCCAAGGGATCTTTGGTAGTGATCAAGGCAGCAAGAAATGATGGACTCTATGAGATGATCGGAGAGACAGAAATCAATGATCAAGCAGCAAGCTTGATGGCTGAGATGGATAGGGCAGCCCTTTGGCACACTCGCTTGGGACATATGAGCGAAGAGGGCCTGCAAGTTCTCAGCAAGGTTGGCCTACTTGGTGGAGACAAAGTAGAGAAACTTGATTTCTGTGAGTGTTGTGTTCTTGAGAAGCAACACCGGGTCAGCTTCAACACTGGAGTGCACAAGTCTAAGGGCATTCTTGACTACATTCATGTGGACCTTTGGGGACTAAGAAGGACACTAACACAGGGAGGCAACATTTACTTTCTGTCATTAATTGATAATTATTCAAGAAAAGTGTGGGTTTATTTGGTGAAAAATAAATCAGATGCATTGAATAAGTTAGTGGTGTGGAAAGGGCTGGTTGAGACTCAAATGGGTAGAGTAGTTAAGGGGATAAGAACCAATAATGGCTTAGAAATTTTTAACCAAGAACTTGATCAATTCTGTAGGTTAAGTGGCATTCTAAGACATAGGACGGTTGTGGAAACCCCTCAGCAAAGTGGAGTTGCTGAGTGGATGAATAAGGCCCTTATAGAAAAGTTTAAATGCATATTAGATGGATCCGGATTACCCAAATGTTTTTGGGGGGAAGCTGTGGCTACAGCTGCATACTTGGTAAATAGATCACCCTCTAGGATTGTGTCCCAAAAGACTCCCATGGAGATGTGGAGTGGAAAACCCCCTGAGTTGGACAACCTTAGGACTTTTAGGTGTGCTGCGTATGCACAACAAAAGGAAGATAAGCTTAGCCCAGGATCTAGAAAATGTGTGTTTCTAGGATATGGGGAAAGGGCTAAGGGGTATAGGTTGTGGCCCTTAGAGAAAGAAGGATTGAAACTCATTATAAGTAGGGATGTTAATTTTAATGAATTGTTATTTCCCTATTTGGAGAAAACTAACCCTGCAGGGGCTAGTGAGCAAACCAGTTTGGTTCTTGTGGAGCATAGCATCAAGGAAGATTCAGTTCAGGTAGAGCAAGATAGGCAAGAGGGTTCGGACCAGGTAGAGCCCTTGGATGATGGCCATGCTCAGTGCACTCAAGAGGAGGCTAAACTAGAAGAGGTTGATGCAGCAAGTCGGAAGGACTATCAGCTCACAAGAGACCGAGAAAGATGGCTGGTCGGACCACCTTCAAGATATGGGTTTGCGGATACTGCGGATGCAGCAACTCCTTGGATAAAAGGAGGGATGAGTGAACAAGGGACTTACATGGAATGTAAGGATTCACCAAGATCGAAGCTAGCAATGGAGGAAGAAATGGATTCTTTGAGGAAGAACAACTTTTGGGAATTGGTGCACATTCCAGGAAATCAGAGAGTTGTGGATTGTAAGTGGACTTACAAGGTCAAAGAAGGGTACCCTCCAGGAGATGAAGTCTGGAACAAGGCTAGGCTGGTGGTGAATGGGTTCACAAGAAGAGAAGACATAGGTTTCACAGAAACTTTCTCACTTGTACACAAGGTGGAGAAGATGGTGAGTATCCTCACCTATGTCATTGATGGGCTGTTGGTTTGGAACAACAGGAAGAGGATGGAAAGGTTTACATCTCAACTCAGTTAGGAGTTTGAGAGGAATGATCTCAGCCTTACACAAAAGATCCTTGGAATGTGTATAATCCAAGAAAAGGAGAGAAACCGGTTGAGGGTTTCTTGGGCAATGGGTGTTCTCAGCAAATTTGTGAGTAATCTCGGAAAGAAGCATTGGCTTGGGATGAAGTGATTGTTGAGGTATTTGAAGGCTCAGTGGCAGCCAATGGTAGCACTCATAATAACCAGGGCAGAATACATAACGGCTATGGAAGCCATAAAGGAGGCTATGGGGTGCAAAGGGTTGTTGGATGAGTGAGAGGTCCTAAAAGAGCAGGTTGTGGTGTCTTCGGATAGCCAAAGTGCGGGGCACTTATGGAGGAATCCGGTGTTCCATGAGGGGATGAAGCATATGGATGTTCGGTATCATTACATTCCGAAAAATGGTACGAAAGGATGCATTCATGTTGACAAGAAGACCACGGAGGAAAGTCCTACAGATTTAGGCACCAAGGTTCTACCTCTAAGAAGGTCCAATCATTGCCTTGGACTTCTTAGGATTTGAGTCAATTGATTGATGACTCAAGATGAGTTTGGATCCCGAAGATCTCTGCACAATGGTTCGGGTTTAAACGCTTAGACAAAGGTAGAGATTGTTGGTATTTGTCTAAGGTTTAAACATGGTTCAAACATGGTTAAGGTTTGAACAGGTCCAAGTATGGTTCAAAGATGGTTAAAGTCTAAACGAAAGGTGGAAGATCAAAGCTCAGCAAGTTAGAAGGCTGTACACATGTGTGTGCTTCACTTTGGAGCAAGGGAAGGCCATGCGCACTAGTGTGCGCACTTCTGCACACAAGCAGAAGGGTGTTGTGTGAAGGGGACAACAACTTAGAGCTGTAGCACGGAGCTGCAACGCTAGAACCTGGTAGGAATAGCACAAGGGACAGAAACTTGGAGCTGCAGCGCAGTGCTGCAGCTTTGGCCGGCACACATGGACAGCATGCTTTAGCCTTCTCTTAGGTGCGTGAATGTAAGGTTAAAATGCACAGCACAACTTAGGATTGATGGAGGGCCATGGTTAAGTGGTCATCAAGATCTAAGGGTGGAGAATGACACACAAGATTGGACAAGAAGTTGGTGCACTATATAAAGGGTCACCTAGGTTCAATCTCAACACCACAAACATAAGGTTGTGACATAAGATGTAATGTAACTTGTGAGACATGTGTGTGGATGAGAGAATTGTGTGAGAGTGCAAAGACACAAAACACAAGAGGGACTCATTGTAGAGAGGCTGGTTGTAAAGAAGAGAGGGTAGTATAGAATTGATAGAAAGCTTTGTAATAGGTCTATCACTTTTTAGTTGTCTTCTTGGTTTCTTCAAGAACATTGTGGTTTCTTGAAGGAGGTTGTTGTAACTTTGTAAGAACTATTGATTTAGTGTAGAGAGGTTAGAGGAACTCACGGGGACGTAGGCACATTGCCGAACCTCGATAACAATTGCTTGTCTTCTTTTCTTTCTTTGATTTTCTGTTCTTGTGTTCGATTGCTGAAATTCTTTCTACAAGTCATTCTAGACTTGGGTGTTTCGAAGATCACCACCTGGGCATCTTGTCAATGTGATTTCCAACACAAAATACAACTCCAGAGTTGAAAAAATTACCTGAGCATCTTCGTTATGCATTATTGGGTGATAGTTACACATTTCTAGTGATTGTTGCTGCATTACTCACACCCAAAGAAGAGGAAACGTTGTTGGGTGTGTTAAGGGAGCATAGAACAGCCTTAGGATAGACTATTTCCAACATAAAAGGTATAAGCCCCTCCATTTGCATGCACAAGATTTTAATGAAGGAACTTTACAAACCATCGATCAAACACCAAAGAAGATTAAATCAAGTAATGAAAGAGGTCATGAGAGCTGAAATTTTGAAACTCCTCATTGTTGGAATTATCTATGCTATTTCAGACAACTCACGGGTAAGACCAGTGCAGGTTGCACCAAAAAAAAGTGGATTAACAGTGGTGAGAAATGACAACAATGAGTTTATTTCTACAAGAACAGTCACAGGTTGGCATGTATGTATGGATTACCACCAGTTGAAAAAAGAAACAAGGAAGGATTGTTTTCCACTACCCTTTATTGATTGAATGCTGGATCGATTGGCTGGGTATTCCTACTATTGTTTCTTAGATGGTTATTCAGGGTATAACTAGATTTTCATAGCCCCCGAAGATTAAGAGAAAATTACATTCACATGCCCCTATGACACATTTGCTTTTAGAAGGATACCGTTCAGATTGTGCAATGCCCTAGCGACATTTCAACATTGCATGATGGTTATTTTTTCTAACATGGCAGAAGAGATAATAGAAATTTTTATGGATAATTTTTCAGTTTTTGGTACATCTTTTGATCATTGTTTGCATAATTTAGCTCTTGTTTTACAAAGATTTGAAGACAAAAATCTAGTTTTAAATTGGGCGAAGTGCCATTTCATGGTTCAAGAAGGGATCGTGCTTGGTCATCGAGTGTTATCTAAAGGAATTGAGGTTGATCAAGCTAAAATTGCAACCATAGAAAAACTACCACCTCCAAAGAATGTTAAGGGAATTAGAAGCTTTCTAGGACATGTGGGATTTTATAGAGTATTTATAATGGATTTTTCTGAACTCTCTAAACCTTTATGTAATCTTTTTAAAAAAAAATTTCTGCATTTGACTTTAATAATGCTTGTTTGTAGGCCTTTGATACAATTAAGGAGAAACTAGTTTCAGCACCAGTTATGACTGTACCTGATTGGAGTCAATGTTTTGAAGTCATGTGTGATGCAAGTGACTTTGCAGTTGGAGCAGTACTAGGACAAAAGCGAGACAAACTGTTCAGGGCCATCTATTATGCAAGCCAGACCTTGAATGATGCTCAACTAAATTATACAACAACTGAGAAGGAGATGCTTGCTATTATGTTTGGTTGTGATAAATTTTGGTCTTACCTCATTGGTACAAAAGTGATAGTGTTCTGATGAGAGCCATAAAATGCATCTCAAC
This sequence comes from Bretschneidera sinensis, assembly GCA_023935145.1. Lineage (NCBI taxonomy): Eukaryota > Viridiplantae > Streptophyta > Magnoliopsida > Brassicales > Akaniaceae > Bretschneidera > Bretschneidera sinensis. The sequence continues at coordinate 57,659,439 of CM043701.1, read as the reverse complement.
AGTACTTAATTATTAGCATTTTAGGGTTGATCTAGGTTTTAATTGCACTTTTATTCATTAACAACTCTAAAGTGTTATTCTTGAATTGTTGATCTATTTTAGTGCACTTTTAGGTACTTTGAGTCCAAAAGAGAAGGAAAAGCTATCGTTGCTTGAAGCACAATGACTCAATGAATATTGAAGCGAAGGCATGATTACGGAAGGACAAAAAGAAGAGAATCAAGTCTTAAGTGTGTGCGTTGCGGCCTGGAAATATCCAAGCCTCGGCCTCCAGAAGATTGCCCAAAAGAGTCAATCCTCCTTCAGTGTGTGCCTCAGCCTGGACTAGGTAGGGCCACGACACCTAGAACCTTCATAAGACTTCAGCACCAACCAGAGCTGCGGCCTGGACTAGGCAGGGCCACGGTGCCCAGAAGCTCTCCAGAATAAGAAATAGACAGAGCCGCGGCGCGAGTAAGTGAGAGCCGAGGCGCGCACATGAAACTTTGTTTCTGAGTTATGACATAATTAGGACTTTAACGATTGTTTAAACCCTAGAACACCCTTAGACCTCTTATATTATAAATAGATCACTTAGGGTTTGAGAAAGATCATCTTGGAAAGTCTGAAAAACTCAAGAAAGCTACCACACTCTCCTCCATCAAAGTGTTCAACCATGAATTTCATGGAGAACTAATCTCTAAGCAAGGCGAAGGGATGAATCCCTAGGTGTAGTTGTTCTTATTTTCCTTTCTTGATTCAGTTATAGTTGGGCTTTATTGTCAAAACATTGTTATGTGTTACTCTTTTATCTAATTAAAGGATTTTCTCTTAATCCGATGATTGTATCCTTATCTCCATATAAGTCTAGTCATACTTTTCTTATGTGACATTGTTTGGATATGATTGAGTCCGATAGATTTATCTTTTAGGTTTGTCCATTACTATAATATTGTCATTAAAGATATATTGTAGTTTCTTGATAAATCTATAGGATAGATCATGTGTGCTTAACTAAAAAGAGTAATTCATATCAATTACATTAAGGTATATATATGTGCTTGATTGAATATTTGTCGATTGCTTGTTTGGGATGTGAAATTTGCAATCGAGATAAAAACAACTGGATTAAGATTGGAATAAGGCAACAAACCTAGGGAGGATTCCCGGAACCTTGTTGTTTCTTTATCATATTTTTCAATCTATTTACACAATTACTTCATCATTGATATCTTCTCACTTGATTATTATCGTTTGTGTTAAGGTTTGCACTTTTCCTTTATAGATTGCTTTTCCCTATGGAATCGACACCTCAAAGCTGTGCTACAACTACCGCGTTACACTTTGGGTGTAATTATGTTCACTGATCATGCAGCAAATCGTTATTTGTTTGGCAAGAAGTATGCTAAGCCTAGGCTGATTCATTGGGTCTTGCTTCTTCAAGAATTTGATTTGGAGGTTTGAGATAAGAAAGGAAGTGAAAATTCAGTTGTTGGTCATCTCTCTTGGCTGGAGCAAGAGGAAGTGAGACCAAATTCAAAGATCTAAGAAGAATTCCTTGATGAGCAGTTATTTGCATGTGAGATCAAGCTTCCTTGGTATGCTGATATTGTAAACTACCTAGCCTGTAAAGTATTGCCACCAGATCTCACTTACCACCAACTAAAAAAGTTTCTACATGATGTGAAATATTATTTTTGGGATAAGTCTTTACTATTCAACAGATGCCTTGATCAAATCATCCGAAGATGTGTACCAGAAGAAGAGATGCAAGCCATTCTCCATCATTGCCATTCATCATCATATGGAGGACATTTTGGAGCAACATGAACAAGAGCTAAGGTATTTCAAAGTGGTTTTTTTTTCCATCTATTTTTCATGATAGTTATACTTTGGTGAAGACTTGTGATCAGTGCCAAAGTATCTAAAATATTTCAAAGTGTCAGGAGCTACCATTGAAAAATATCTTAGAGGTTGAGTTATTTAATGTTTGGGGAATCGATTTTATGGGTCATTTTCCAAATTCTGTTGGCTTTGTTTATATCTAGTTAGCAATGGATTATGTGTCAAAATAGGTGGAAGAAATTGCTATGACAATAAACAATGCAAAGGTTGTGCTCAAATTTCTTGCTAAGAATATATTCACAAGATTTGGCACTCCAGGAGCTATTATTAGTGACGAGGCGACCCACATTTGCAACAAGTTGTTTGACAACCTTCTTTCTAAATATGGTGTGAAGCACAAGATAACACTTGGCTACCATCCTCAAACTAATGGCTAAGTTGAAATTTCAAATCGAGAAATCAAGAACATCCTCGAGAAGACGGTCAACACCAATAGGAAGGATTGGGTAAAGAAGCTTGATGATGCTTTGTGGGCATACCGTACGGCTTTCAAAACACCTATCGGGATATCTCCTTACCGATTAATGTTTGGAAAAGTGTATCATCTTCTTGTTGAGTTAGAGCATAGAGCTTATTGGGCTGTAAAGAAGTTTAATTTTGATTTAAAAGCAGCAGGTGAAAAACGACTCTTACAATTGAATGAGATGGATGAGTTTCGTAACGATGCTTATGAAAATGCAAAGATCTACGAAGAACAGACAAAAAAGTGGCATGATAAATAGATTCTTAGGCATGAGTTCTCCCCGAGACACTAAGTTTTACTCTTCAATTCACGACTCAAACTCTTCCCGAGCAAGTTAAAATCAAGATGGATAAGTCCTTATACAATTGACAGTGTTTCCTCTTTTGGAGCAATAGACTTGAGGAAAAGAAAGTGAATATATTCAAAGTTAACGGTCAAAGATTGAAGTACTATTATGGGGAATAAGTTTAGATGAACTATGCACTTATTCCTCTTGGAGACCCTAATTGAGGAAAATTGAAAAGTCTGGCTGTAGATTTTAAAACAAGCGCTTCTTGGAAGCAGTCCATAGAATTTTCTTTTACTATTTTTGTTTTTATTTTGAATAATTTTGATTCTGATGTAGGTTTATTAGCAAGAATAAAGAGCTAGAAATTGCAAACTACAGTAGATTCCACATGAAACTAGGGAGGTTCCTTTCATTTCTTCAATCTTTCTCTTATTTGAATCACAATGAGGACATTGTTGAGTTTAAATGTGGGGGTCTAAACTCTTATAGTCATTTTTGTCCTCTTGATTGCTGGTTATTTTACTTTACTGGTGATTTTATAATCTTGAGTTTTTAAATTTTCTTACCAAGAATGCATTTGAGTATGATTGAATTATCTATAAATCTGAAATTTGTGATCGAGGATAAGGCTGAGAAATTTTTTGAAAATTTCTTTTATGTCAGGCTGAGATTTGTGGATACTTTTAATTAAATATTTGTCCTTAAACATAATTGAGCACATAGTCATTTTTTTCTTTCTTTCCATTTTGCTGACAAAGAGAATGGGTAGAATCAATTGAGGCAAAATCCTAGTTGATACCAAATATTTGAGAAATGATCTAGACACTTTTTGTCATAACAAAAAAGCTTTCCCAGCCATCCTAGTTATCATACTATCATTGCATGGTGTACTTCCATAGTCAACCCCCCTTGAGCCTTACTTTATTTAAGCTTTTATTTATTCTTTTAACTACATTAACCATTCCCATTCTAAGCCTAAAAAACTATGAATTTACTTTTATAGATTGAGAAAATACTTTGGTGGGAATCTACATGTAAAGAGAAAGTTAGTTCAAAGGAAATTATGCTTTGTTTGATCCAAGTTCTAAAAAAAGAAAGAAGAAAAGAAGTATTTTTGTTGGGTTTATTTTTTTGCCCAGAGGTGATTTATCCATCATGGAAGGAACCATAAAATAGAGAAAACTCAATGGATGGAGTGCAGATCACTTCAGATTTTGTTAAAAGCGTACCTAGTATTGCTTCATTAAGCACAACAATAATAATGTCACCAGTATGAGCATGCAGTCGAAAAAGAGTTCTGGTTTGAAACCTGTGGATATCTCTTTTATTGTTCTTTCCACCAAGTATTTTCCTAGTTTGCTTTAATTTTCCTTATTCATTTCTTTCTTAGCCCTCACCTCGTGGCCTGTCATTACAACCTGTTTAAAGACCTTTTGATCTCTGATTTTGGGGTTGACTACATTAGTGGAGCGGGTTTATGAAAATTGGACTTATGGAGTTAAGTTCTAAGAGAATTCCTCTGGTTTTAGTTTTCATACTTTTATCTGAGTTTGCAGGTGGTTCAGAGTTAAATCGACTATATCACACACACACTCAAGGACTTAGCTTTAGGTTGAAGTAGTCTCTTAACTCTTGCTTGACAAATTACTAAATTTTTGATTGATTTTCCTGCTAACCTTGATATTAAAAGAGTAAGATGCTAGTAATGAAATCTGAATTAAGATCATGGCATGGTGAGTGATGAGATTTTTCTATAGGTTCATTTTTTTTTTATTTGAGGACAAATAAAGTTTCAAGTTTGGGGGTGTTTGATGTCGGGCATAATTTCTTATTTTTATCACGTCTTAACTTCTAACTTTAAATTAATTTTATTAATTTTTGTTGGTTTTAGGCTTCATTGTTGTCATTTAATTTATTTCAGGTTTAGAAGAAAGGAAAGATCCAAATTTTAGTGTCCTATCGTCAAGGGACTCTTTCTCTTATTTAAAAAAGGAAATTTTAATTAAAGACTTTGGAGCCTATATAAAGGAAAGGGAGAAATCTTAATTAAAGGAGACAACCTGCAGCCCTAGAGGCATAGTCCTATAGAGATAGTCGATAGCCCTCTCCTCCTTATCCAGTAGCAACAACCCGTAACCACCAGCTATCCTTTTCTAGTAGCAGCAGTTGTCCTAATTCGGCACCAGCTGCTGCCACCTACAGCAGCTGCTTCATCACAGTCGGCACCTACCTCGCTCCCCTGCTTGGTATCCAGTGTTAATCGCACAGCAGCCCTCCACAGTAGCAGCAGCAATAGCTAAATGGACACTAGCTTACGGAATTATGGTGAATTCATTGCTGTCGAATTTAATTTTCAGAATGAACTAAACTTTCTTTATTCTAGGAAAATGATGTAATTTAATTTCAAACTATGCTTGTTTTTTATGCTGATTTACAGTAATTATCATCTATGTTTGGCTAATTTATTTTGAAGACGTTGCTTCTAATTGACTGGCCATTAATTAGATGATCTTGATCTTGTGATTTGCTGTTGAAAGAAGGAATTACAGGATAGAACTTGGATATTTTAGCATAGGTAAATACAGGAATCAAAAGACTTATATGACCTTGTGTAGTCTAAAAAATATCGCTGGTCTTAATGCTTTCTTATTTTATTAATTTGCATACTCCTGTGTAGAATGATGAACAAGAATATTTCAAATTGACTATCGAAAGAGGCTTTTGGATAAGTTTGAGATTTCACTAACAAACAGAGATGATTAATTTAATTAGTTAGATGAGTTAATCATAGTGAGGAATTAAGTGAAATCGGTTTCCAAGAAGTTCTTTCTCTTCTTAATTTGATATTTGAAAAATATCTTTCTTTTCCTTTGATTATTTCCTTTAAATTATTTTATTTCATATTGCAATTGCAAACAACAAAAAGAGATTTTTCTAAATAAAATCAAGATTAGTATAATTTTGGTACTTGTCAGAAGTAAAGTTACCAATCCCTGAAGAAGATACTCTTCTTATCACTTTACTATAAAACTACGATATTGTGCACTTGCAATTTTGCACTGATGAAGTTTTGCTGATTTTGCAAATCTTCTCCCCATCGTTCATTTAGCCTACAACCGATCTCACCATTTATCTTGATCTAACCTAGATTCGATTTTACCTATAAATAACCCCCTCCACCATATCCTACATTGGGTAAATTTCTTAGGTTAGCTTTGTGTAGTAGGTTAGGTTCACCACAAACACCATACTCTACAATTCCATCGTTTTTTAATTGGTTCCCTATTCCAAGAACAAGTTTAAGATTCAAGTTCACTCCTCTTCCAAAGCTAGAACGCTTCTTTTTAGTGAACTCCACACCATACATGGAACACTTTTACATAAATCTAGGAATTAATTCTTTGCAATGAATCCCTTTGCATCACACGAAGAGATCGTATCACAAAAAGTTTAGTAATGTAGTAAGTTCTTCCTTTTAAATTTAATCATGATGAATTTAATTTTGAACCACCGTGAATTTAAATTATTTAGAACATCATATAGTTTATTTTCAGCAAAACATGTCTTAGGATTGCATTCAAATTTGTATATCGCCTATATTTGCTAATTTTATGTTTTTCTTGCTCTTTGCTTGATCTCATGTTCTTATGATACTAACGTGTTTACCTTCTCATGGATAATTAATTGTTTTTAATTATGTTTTAATTATGCTCACACACATATATTATCTATTGTGTGAAAATTGATTGATTGAAAACATCATCAATCCTTAAGGAGAAAATGTTGTCCAAAACAAAATGTTGGATCAATAATCTCTCAAATGCACATGGTATTCTCTCTTTCATGATGTTTAATACAAATTGATATTGTGAGCATTGTATGCTAGTGTGTGGTAGCTTTAATTTTACTTAAAATATAAGCATTTTTCCTCGAACATAAAAGGGCTAAGCTTTGGCCTATGCGAGAAAGGGAGCTATAATATCTCATTCTCTTGTACCAATATCTCTTCACCCTCTTCAAGGTCAAATGGAGACTCCTTACCTTTTGTCCCTACTTTGTGCATGGATGACAAAAGAAGCGTAGTGTGGAAAATGTGCCTAGACCTAAAAAAAGCCCTCTTCGTGGAGCCCTCTTAACAATTGAAAAAGGGCAGTTAAAGACATAGTACCAATATCTAGTGACTTTGCTAGAGAGATTTAATGTTAATTGTTATTGTAAACCTTTTTAAATTTTAAGTTAAATTATTTTTACCACACTTCACTTGCCCACTTATGCTTACCCTTACTCTCGACGGAGTCAGTTGGGGCCGTAATATCAACCTAGGTATCTTGGAGTGATCCTAATATGCTTACATCATTTTTTGGTTCTTGTCAATGTAATGAAGGTTTGTCATCATGTTTGTACTCTTTTAGTTTACTTATTAGGCCACTCAATGAGCATAAAGGCATTTTTTCGTCATGGAGTATCCATGTGCCAATCGAAGATATAAGGTGGAGCCAACCTATAGAAAAACCGTAGAATCATCCTTCTATGATAGGAAACATTTCTATTCCTTTGCATGCTCAATTTTATGTGGCTGATCTCACTGTTGGATGATTATCTACCTAAATAAATATGCAAATAATCATACTTGTTTTACTTGCAAGTGCACAAGGTCAATGGTAGCATAGTGTGCAAGTGCAAGATCATTTCCACAGGAATTAGTTAATTTCGATTTAGAATTAGTTTCTTCAAAGTAAAAAGAGAAATAAATGTTGAGTGTGAGTTAATGATAATAGGAACATAGGACTACGATATCCACCACTAATTATACTTTCCCACTAAGTAAGATGCCAATGCTATAGCCTTATTATGAATGTTTAATGGTTTCCAACCTAAGGGCTTAGTCCACACCTTAGGCTATTGATATCCCTATGCAATGAGTTAGGCATGGTGTATACTCTAACTATTTTCTCTCTTAAAGGATTCAGCATGGGTGTATACTGAGTTATTCCTTAAGAGAGCATAAGGGCTGAGGAGATCGACAACCACACGGGACCTAGGGCTTGGTCCGCTCCTGGTTTTCTATGTTGATTAACCCGAGAATCTGGTGTGGATATCTCTTATTACTATTGTCGAACCCAGGACTCAATCATCCAAATTGATTCAACTAACTAATCCATACCACATGCATACGTTGATCAGACACACACATATGAGGAATTTAAATATAAATAGGTATTAATAAAGTTAAACACTCTAACATGGCTATAAGCAAAAGTAATCAATAAATATATATGTGGAAAAGTATAACTAGGGCTTCAATCGAGCCCAATATGAGTTTAGTTACACATACTAGTTAAACTAAACATTCTAAACATAATAAAACGAAAACAAAAAAATAAAACCCGAAGAAGACTTGGGAGACGAGCCGTTATTTCCTCTCCTAAGCTTGTAACTTTAAGTCTAAAACAAAAGGTATGGTTTCTGTGTTTTACAGGGCTATATATAGGGCTCTAAGAGTACCTTGAAACCCTAATTTCCTATTTGAGGTTCGGAGACTTCTTTCTATATCTGACTCTGCCACCTCTGGAGTGTGTGCACTCGAGCGTATGCGGTCTGCGCTTGAGTGCATGTGTGCGCTCGAGCCTTCTTCAAGTGCACTTTTGTGCTTGTGCACTCAATCCTAAGGGAGGTGCGCTTGCTGGATTGCAAAACTTGACTTTTTACTCCTTGAAGCTCCAAAATGTTAACTTTTTCCCCAAGCCCTGTGAAAAACACATAAAACATGAAAATGAAATAAAATCTACTAAAATAGATAATCAAAGAGCCTAACAAGCGTAAATTAAGGGGCTTAAATATGACTATTTAAGAACTTATCACACCCCCAAACTTACATATTGCTAGTCCCTTAGCAATACAAAACGAAACACTATGTTAAACAAAATTAAAGATAAATTCATTTTCATGATATTCAAAAATTTGGGTTGTGCATAAAACCATGATAACCCTTCATGAGTAAGCTTATAATAAAAACACATTTTTGTATTGAAAAAGGATTTTTAAAAGCTCATATTACTTACTTATGGTTGGCTTAAGGCATTGCAAGGTTGATTTGTGTGTGATGAATTAGCACATATAAGATAGGGCTTCCACATAATTTTCGTGTATAGTGTTTCAGTGTCTAAACCTTCATCGAATTCCTAATAAAAAAGAACAAAAATGGCATAATACTTGTTTATTTTCTTTTTCTTTTATCATGCGATCTTTGCCATATTGAGTTCCATTAAGCTTTCTAATTGACCCTTGTAACGAGTGTTTGGCGAATGACTCCCAAACCAGATGGTTTTAGGGCATTAGGTGTAAAGACACCCCTAAGAACTTACTAACTCGAGTAAAAAAGGCTACAGAACTAACAGGTTTTAATGCTTCTAAGTGAAATTTCCACCTTTTGACGTGAACACTCACAGCTTGCTGAGGCAAGAGGCCCAGTTACTTAGTGGAAATTTTTATTATGATTATTAAGGGCTTACTTCTCACCTTTTGACGTGAACACTCACTGTTTACTGAGGCAAGAGGCCCAGTTACTCAGTGGAAAGTTTTTAATGATCATCAGGAGCCTTTTATTTCCTTTTTGAATGATGAACATTTTTCTTTATTTTCTTATGCCAAAGTGTTCTTTCAACGAGTTATCCGATTACAATTAGGTTGTGGAAGCATATACAAAAGAATTATATGTCATACCCCACACAAATGCGTGCTAATGTGCTCGTGCAAATCTGGATCAAACTCGTGAATTCTTAAGTGCCTTGAGGTAGGTAACTAAACTTTGTAAAATTCCTATTACAAGACTATGTGTTCTAGATTTTAAGCTTACTAATGAAGCTTTATTATATTTTTAAATCAACCAAAATTTTTATCACCAAATGAACATGCATTTATCTTTTCTAAAAAAAAAAACTTAACCTAGTGTGTGCATGTGTTTCAAGTGTGTGCGTAACAGTGTCTCCTACTACCCCCAAACTGAATATACACATTTTTCCCAATGTGTGTGTGGCATGGAAAGATCTGACTTGGGAGATGGAGAACTAGATTGCTTGCTTTGCTCGTAACACGCCCCCAAACTTGAACTGGATGCACGCACTAAGTGCCTGACAAAGAAAAATAACCGTTGTTCTAGAAAACAATAAATAAGGATAATAAACATGTAAATAGAAACATAAACAAAAGAAAAATACTAAAATGAAAAGGATATGCTTTGGGGTGCCTCCCATGAGCGCTAAGTTTTACGTCTTCAGCCAGACAGGGTATCCTCTCACTGCTGATCATCGGATGGTGCAGTCGTAGAGGTACTGGGTACAGGAGGTAGGCGATCAAGGATGGCCTGTAGCATCGTATCCTGCCGTGCAAACTGTGCCTCTAACCCATTGATCCACTGATGGATCAAACGGGTTACCTCACGATCCTCCTGACGGATGTCGGACAGCTCATATCAGAAGGAGGATAGCTCCTCGAGAAGGTGCTGATACTCCATGGACCCCATGTTTGGTTGGTCCTCTTCCCATGTAGGGCTCACTGGTGGTTGCTCGGCCTCCATCAGATCATCTTCCATAGGCTCTATAATTGGAATCTGCACCCGGGGTCCTCGTGGCATGTGGGACTGGCTGAGGCTCCACTGGGCTCTCCCAAAGAAAGGATGATCACTAACTGGGCTGTCTATAGAGGAGCCTCTAATCCCCTTCTTCTTGAAGATATGGCTAAGCAAGAAGGGGAAAGGGAGCCCCAAGCGTTAATTGTGGTGGTTTGCCGGTTATGCACACTGTCCCAGAACTTGTGTATCTGACTCCATATAACTGCTGGGATAGAGTACCAATGACCCCGGTGAAAAGCATAGAGAGCCTGTAAAAACTGATCCTGCCTCTGTGTCTTGTGCCCCAAAGGGCACACATTATGCTGGAGGACATAGCCTACGAACCATAAATAGGGAGGCAACCTCGACCGGCTCCCTGCATTGTTGTGGCGGTCTACATACTAGCCGACACACATGTCCTCTATGATGTGTGGTAGAGGAAATGGGTCAGGCTGCTCCTCCATATGGCTGTCCTTCGACGGGGACTCATCACAGTAGTGTAAAGAACTGGCTATGTCGGTGGTGGTCAGCTCTATGAATCTGCCCTGGACTAAAGAAGATAAGATCTCTGGTCTGCTGCAGTGTATGCTGTTGAACAGACCGGCTTGAACAGCTGCTTGAGCCCCCGGTTCTTGAACTCTTGGACTGCCTATCTTGTGGCATCCAAACTCTTGAAGTCCTCATCTATGTTAAATGTGGTCTCGAACAGTATCTCACGTTGCTTGAAACTGGGCCGGGATGCCTGGTGGCAGCTGCTGGAAGCTCGAGAAGTGGAGGCCATGTGCTGAGAAAAACAGTGTAGTTTCTGTCGTTTTTGCGCTCGTTTGCAGCTAATGGTGCGCTCGATTGCACAGAGTGATGAGCGCTCGATCGCTAATACCTAGCGCTTGATCGCACTCGGTCAGGCAATAGGTCAAACATTTTACGTACAATAGAAACTCGAAGCTGTAGAAATTACACACAGTTGATCCAAACCTCTTGCAAATACGAAAATACCAAATCAACACACAAGATAAACAGATATAGATAATAAATATGTAAATTAAAGATCAAGAACCGTGTGTATATGAGTATCTAAAAATAAAAAATGTGTGTACCTTGTGTGCTTAGGATGAAAGTGGGCGTGCAAGGGAGAAAGAAAATGTGTTGGCCTGGTGGTGAGCTTGATTATGTGGCGAGGTGGTGGTGGTGTGGAGTGCTGGATGTGAGAGGGCAGTTTGAAAACAAATCTTTTTAGTTGGGTGAGAGTAGTGGCGACAGACGGGGATAGAATTTGCGATGGAGCGTAAGTGAAAAAATGGGTTTGTAAGTGTAGGTGAATAAAAACCCTCACGTGCCTTTTCTGCCCCGAGTACACTCGAGCGCATAGTGAAATGCGCTCGATCGTAAAGTGCGCAAGTGTGTAGGGTGTTGTGCTCACGTGCACTGGAGTGTATGGCAAGAGTGCGCTCGAGCACACTATGTAGTGTGCTCGATCACAGTGCAAAAAATGCTGATAGTAATGAAATATTAAATTATTAAAATAATAAAGTGAACAAAGGGAAGAATTGGTAACGATACAACCATACCATATTGTAGTGGCCTCAGTACCACTAACCTCGATAGAGGCGCTTTGAGCTGTATGTTATGCAAGTGGGAATTGCTCAAGCGCTCTCTATAGTAGCTTCGGTGCTACTTTCTTTGAATGAGGCATCTAAAGCCCACATCAGGTGGTTCCAGTGCCATTGACAGCTGCTTCTTCTCCAATTTTGGTGCCTGGTCAATAAAATAGGGAGAAATAATATTAGTAAAGTCAAGGTTTTCAACTCAAGGATTATACTTACTTGAAGGCTTTGGTGTGTTCTTGATGGGGTGCGTGGCTTTATTGATATCTTTAATCACATCATCATCCTCTAGGCTAATGTCCAATCTTATGTCATCATGGTTGGGGATGGTCTCCAATGGAGCAGTGTGATGGACCTAAGAAACTTCCTCAATAATACTTTGCATTAAACTTATATTATAACACTCATTATCATTTTTGGCTGATTCTAATATATTAAATATTTTAAATTCCATCTCCTCATCATTTACTTTCGTAGTGACAATGCCCCTTTTGACACTAATATTTGTGTCAGCAGTGATCATAAATGGTCTTCCTAAGATGATAGGGAGTGGCAATGGCATATGGCATTCCTCCATGTCTAACACAATAAAATCAGCAGGTAAAATAAATTTACCTCCTCTTACTAAAACATCCTCGAGGATACCTCTCAGTCGTTTGATGCTTCTGTCAGCCAATTGCAAAGTAATAGAGGTTGGTTGAAGGTCCCCCAAACCTAGTGTCTCGAATACACTGTATGGCAGCAGATTGACACTCGCTCCTAGATCTAATAGTGCATGCTCGAATAGCTGGTCACCTAGCCTGCAAGGAATAGTAAAACTACCCGGATCTTTTAGTTTTGGTGGTAATTTTCTTAATAGCACAGCACTCACCTCTTCGGTCAAGGCGACTGTCTCATGCTCCTGAAACTTCCTTTTGTTAGCGCAATAATCTTTTAAAAACTTAGCATATGCAGAAATTTGTTTAATTACATCTAATAAAGGAATGTTTATTTCCACCTTTTTTAAAGTTTCAAAAATGTCACTTAGTTTAGTCTCTTTTTTAAACCTTACTAACCATTAAGAGAAGGGTGGAGGTGCATTTACCTTTTCTATCTCACTTACTTTAGAGGTGGATGCTTTGTCTGGAGATGCTCGTGCAGGTTCATCGATGCCTATGATCTTTCCACTTCTCAAGGTTGTCACAACATTCAATTGTTGATGCCCCTTGGATTAGATATTGGTTGGACGGGAAGCTCACCTTGCTTTCTTTTACTTAGTTCCTTGGCCAATTTTCCCATTTGTACCTCTAATCCTTGAATGGCTTGATCATATTTTGCAGTGATTTGTCTCATCTCAGTCTGAAATTGCCTCGTTTCTTCCATGAATTGTTCATGTAAAGTCATTAGTTGTTGCTGCTAAGATGCCAATTGCCTCACAAGACTTTCGAGGTCGTTCTTCTTTGGTTTGGGAACAGATTGAGCTGCTGGTTGGAAGTTTCTTCGGTGCTCTTAACTGTTCTGATTGTTGCTTCCTCAAAAATTTGGGTGATTCCACCATCCAGGGTTGTAGGTGTTTGCATAAGGGTTGTTCTTTGGCGGATAGTTGTTTGGTCCCACAAAGTTTGCTTGCTCATGATCTGCAAATGAATACAAGGGACACGTATCAGTATTATGATCAAATTAGGAGCAAATAGCACATACCTGAAGTGGTGTGGCTGGTGGGATAGGTGAGGTGCTTTGAGCAGCCATAGCTTTAACCAACAGGTCTAGTTTCCTTTCCACAATAGCTATTTGAGGAGATGATCCTCCATTCAAGCTTACCCCATACATACCCTTACTCTTGGTTACATGTCTACCTCGAGAGGAGAACTGCTGAGTGTGTTCACTTAGGGTTTCAAAAAGTTCCATCCCTTCTTCATTGCTCTTCTCCATCAGCATTCCTCAACAACTTGAATCCACAATATTTTTGTTAGTATCACTCAAACCTTCATAGAAAGCATGTACCAGTTCGTCTTGAGGTAGGTTATGATGTGGGCATTTGAGTAGTAGCTCGTTGAAGTGTCCCCAAGCCTCGAAGAATAGATCTCCATCCTTTTGTTGGAAGGATTGAATTTCCTTCCTCATTTGCCTCGTCTTTTGGGCTGGAAAAAACTTCCTTAGGAATTTGCTAGCTAACTCTTCCCAAGTGTCGATAGAAACTATAGGCAAAGAATTATACCACAATTTAGCATTATCTTTTAGGGAAAAAGGGAAAATAATTAACCTTATTGGTCTAAGCCTCAGATGTGCTGGAATTTGCAAAGATCGAAGAACTCTCGAAGATGCAAGTGTGGATCCTCATTAGGTGTACCCCTAAAGTGAATTAGTTCACTGAGTATCTGCGGAGATATGTAGTAGTTTCCTTCCACCTCAGGTTGATACGCAATGCACGATGGTTGATCGAGTTTATGTGGGATGAAAGATTGCTTCATCGGCCTCCGCTCAGGTGGTTGCTGATTATCGATCTGTTCCGCCATTGGTACTTCTTCCTCAATTCCTTCTTCTATCTCTTCTGAGTTGTCTCTAAGCCTTTATCGGATAGTTCACTCAAGCTCAGTATCAAAGGGAAAGAATGTCGAAAGCTTGGATCGACGCCCATGCATGAATCAGTGGTAGTCACGTAAGTGCAGCAGTTAAACACTGTTGCTCGGGTAACTCTCTACCTCAATTGCGCTAGATCGCACAGGACTCGATCGCAAGTGGCACAGAAAGCTGAACACGAGTGCCTGAAACAGAAAACAAAAAGAATTTGATTAGGGTTTTAATGAAATAAGAATAAGATAAAGACAGAAACTTAAAAATTTATTGAAATAAGAATATAATAGAATGAAAAAGAAATAACAATGCTTAAAATAATTCTAGAAAGAAATTTAAGAGCAATCCCCGGCAACGGCGCTAAAAACTTGTTGGACGATTATCTACCTAAATAAATATGCAAATAATCATACTTGTTTTACTTGCAAGTGCACATGGTCAATGGTATCATTGTGTATAAGTGCGAGATCATTTCCACAGGGATTGGTTAATTTCGATTTAGAATTAGTTTCTTCAAAGTAAAAAGAGAAATAAATGTTGAGTGTGAGTTAATGATAATAGGAATATAGGACTACGATATCCACCATTAATTATACTTTCCCACTAAGTAAGGTGCCAATGCTCTAGCCTTATTATGAATATTTAATGGTTGCCAACCTAAGGGCTTGGTCCACACCTTAGGCTATTGATCTCCCTATGCAACGAGTTAGGCATGGTGTACTCTAACTCTTTTCTCTCTTAAGGGATTCAGCATGAGTGTATACTGAGTTGTTCCTTAAGAGAGTATAAGGGCTGTGGAGATCGGCAACCACACGGGACCTAGGGCTTGGTCCGCTCCCGGTTTCCCATGTTGATTAACCCGAGAATCTGGTGTGGATATCTCTTGTTACTATTGCCAAACCCAGGACTCAGTCATCCAAATTGATTCAATTAAATAATCCATACCACATTCATACATTGATCAGACACACACATATGAGGAATTTAAATATAAACAGGTATTAATCAAGTTAAACACTCTAACATGGCTATAAGCAAAAGTAATCAATGAATATATATGTGGAAAAGCATAACTAGGGCTTCAATCGAGCCCTATAAGAGTTTAGTTACAGATACAAGTTAAACTAAACATTTTAAACATAATGAAACAAAAACAGAAAAATAAAACCCGAAGAAGACTCGGGAGATGAGTCGTCAATTCCTCTCCTAAGCTTGCAACTTCAAGTCTAAAACAAAAGGTATGGTTATGTCTTTTACAGGGCTATATATAGGGCTCTAAGAGTGCCCCAAAACCCTAATTTCCTAGTTGAGATCCAGAGACTTCTTTCTATATCTGGCTCTGTCGCCTCTGGAGTATGTGCGCTCGAGCCTTCTACAAGTGCGCTCATGTGCCTGTGCGCTCGATCCCAAGGGAGGTGCGCTCAAGTGCACCTTGCTAGATTGCAAAACTTGACTTTTTACTCCTTGAAGCTCCAAAATGTTATCTTTTTGCCCAAGCCCTGTGAAAAACACATAAAACATGAAAATGAAATAAAATCTACTAAAATAGATAACCAAAGAGCCTAACAAGCGTAAATTAAGGGTCTTAAATATAACTATTTAAGCACTTATCACTCACCTCACATGAGAAAAGATATAATGAACCAAATTGTTTGGTAAAATGTTTTTTTTGCTTGTTTCGTTAAATTTATTAAAGAATTCCCTTTGATAGAGTTAGAACCAAACTCTAGATTGGAATATATTTTAATGTAGAAGAAGGGACCCTCTCTTAGTTAAGTCTTGTTCACTTAACCTCATTAAGAAGCCTACAAAGAAAGAAAGATTAATAGTAATTGACCCATAACCCAAGAAATCTAAAATGAAAGTGAATGGACATGGAAGAAAGGCCAAGGATCAAGTGAAAGGATCCATACCAATAGGCAATATTTACCGTCACCATTCTAATTCATTTGAACTTCTTAGATTTAGCTAAAATTACTATTGGGTTTCCAACTTCTTAGGAAGCTTATTAATTTCAAACCCACAACACTTAATTTTTAGAGAACCAACTTGTGAATCGAAAAATATTGAGGCCTTGGGATTACTTAGAAGTTTGATTAAAATTTGGTCAAAAGGAAGTCTTCCCACGATTTTGTTTCTATATTTTTGGGCTAAGAGAACTTATCCAAAAGTTGATGATGAGAGTTATAAAATGTATCTTAATAGTACTTAATTGTTAGTATTTTAGAGTTGATCTAGGTTTTAATTGCACTTTTATATGTTAACAACTCTAAAGTGTCATCTTTGGATCACTAATTTGTTTTGATGCATTTTCAGGTATTTTGAGTCTTAAAAAGATGGAAAAGCTATTGTTGAATGAAGCACAAAGATTCCATGTATATCGAAGCAAAGAAGTGCTTTTGAAAAGGCTAAACAAAGAGATCCAAGCATGTGCACCGCGCCCTGGAACCAGCTGGGCCGCACTCTCTAGAACAGAGGCCAAAGCAAGCAAAGAAGACCATCAGGTCAGGGTGCGCCTTGGACCAAGGGGTGCCACACCCTAAGGTGTGAGGTGCGCCCTGGATTAATCTAGGGTGCGCCTTGAAGGGCTGAGGTGCACCCTGGATGGAGTTGGGGCGCACCTTCCAGAAAGTTTACTAGGCTGGCCTAAAACCAAGCCTAGGCGAGAAAAAATCCAAGCCTAAGCGTGGACACGAATTTTGCTCTCCGAGTTAGGTCTGAATTAGGTCTTTAATGATTGTTTAAAACCTTAAAACACCCTTAGACCCTTGTATTATAAATAGATCACTTAAGGTTTGATATTAGACATTCATAAAAGCTTGGAAGGCTGGAAAACTCAAGGGAGGCTGCCACACTCTCCCCCATGGCCAACTAATCTCCAAGAAAGGCGAAGGGATGAATCCCTAGGTGTAGTTGTTCTTATTTTCTTTTCTTGATTTAGTTGTAACATAGATTTATTGTTAAACATTATTATTATTTACCGTTTAATTTAATTAGAAGATTTCCCCTTAATCCAGTGATTGCATCTTTCTCCCCCATATAAGTCTAGCCATGCTCTTCTTATGTGATGTTGTTGAGGTGTGATTGAGTCTGGTAGATTTCTCTTATAGATTTGTCCATTACTGCAGTATTTTCATCATGATATATTGTCGTTTCTTGATAATCTATAAGTTAGGTCATGCGTGCTTGAAAGTAAAAAGTATTTCATAACAATTACATTAGGGGTTACACATGCGCTTTAATTGAATATTTGCCGATTGCCTCTTTGAGATGTGAAACTTGCAATTGAGATAAAAAAATTGAAGCAATATTAGAATGAGGCAATGAACAACCTAGGGAGGATTCCCAGAACTTTGTTGTTTCTTTATTATAGCCATCAATCTATCTACACAATTTTCACACAATACTTTATTCTCCCACTTGATCTTTATCGTCTGTGTTAAGGTTCACACCTTCTCTTGTAGTTATCTTGTTTTCCTGTGGAATCGACACCCCAAAGCCATGCTACAACTAGCGCATTACTGTTTTGGGCATAATCAAATTTTGGCACCGTTGCTAGGGAGATGCACTTACTTACAAAGAAGTTGTTAACTCTAAAGATAAGACGGTATTATCGTTCCTTTCTATTAGTTTTGATTTTTTGATTTTGTTGTGTTCTGCTTTATTTATCACTTTTAAAACTTAGTTGGTGTATGCTTAGGCCGAGAGATTCGCGAGGGAGATTCATTAAAGAACTTGAAATAGAAATACCTTTCCCTTCCACGTCTGTTAGTGAAACCTCGCCTAGATTAAACCCTAGTGTACACTCACCCGAAAATTTAGAAAATTTTGATAACATGGCTGAAAACCCTAATGAAAATGTTGCTAGGACACTTAAAGATTACCTACATCCTAGCCAAACAGCCATACCATCATGCATTATGTTTCTAGCCAACACTCACCATCAAGACTTTAAAACAGGGATGATACAATTACTCCCTACTTTTCATGGTTTGGAAAACGAAAACTCACATGTGCACATTAGAGAATTTGAGGAAGTAGTCGCGACTTTTCATAGTCAAGATGAAACCGATGACATTGTGAGGCTTAAATTCTTTCCTTTAGCTTTGAAGGATAGAGCTAAGAGTTGGCTATACTCATTAAGACCACGATCTATTAGGTCGTGGACTGAGATAACTCGAATTTTTTTTAATAAATACTTCCCCCAACATAAGACCAATGCTTTAAAAAGGAAAATCTCCACCTTTGCACAAAAGGATAGTGAGACTTTATATCAGTCTTGGGAGAGATTTAAGGAGTCGTTGAGTATGTACCCTCACCATGGGTATGAGAATTGGCGCTTAGTGAGCTATTTTTATGAGGGACTTACATATAGGGAGCACCAATTTGTAGAGATGATGTGTAATGGTGAATTTTTAGAAAAAGATCCTGATAAGGCCATAGAGTACCTTAATGAGCTTGCTGAAAAAACTCACACTTGGACTAAACCTAGTGCTACTGAAAGCACAAACAGGTCACGACCTATAAGGCACCCTAATGGTGGTGGAATATACCATCTTAGGGAAGAGGATAACCTTAAGGCCAAGGTTGAGCTGCTCACTAGGGAACTAGAGGTTTTAAAGACTAAGAGCTTAAAGCCAACACATGTAGCTAATCATGCAAAATCTTTTGAACCATGTTTTGTGTGTGGCGGGGTAGATCATCTCGCCCAAGAGTGCCTCACATTTGTTGACATGAAAGGGATGTATAAGGAATAATGTAATGCCTTAGGCATGTACAAGAAACCTTTGGCACCCTTCTCTGATACTTATAATACGGGATGGAAAAATCACCCCAACTTCAGCTGGAAGTCTGAAAACCAGTAGCTTGCACAACCCCCTGCACCATATCTTGAACCATATCATGCACATGTATCTTCTAGGAGTTGTTTAGAAGACACTTTACATGCTTTTATTGAGGCATAGGGTAAGACTAATCAAAGACTTGAATCTTTAATTACGCAGGTTGTTGAAGAAAATAAAGAGATAAAGAGCCAAGTATCCAAGTTGATGAGCTACTTGAGTGTGACTGAGCGAGGTAAGTTCTCTTCTCAAGCTCAGTCCACACCCTATGGTCAACACCTAGCACAATAGAATTTGAAGGAGGTGAATGTCATTGGCACTAAGTGGTAAGTCATTACACATCCCAACAACGAAAAATTCAGAGGATGTAGACGAAACCCACCAAGCATACATGATTGACTCATTCATGGAAAAGGTCCAGCACCTTAATCCTTTAGAGTCCACCCTCACCCATGGCTTCACAAGAACATATATCGAGCCAAAATTTGTGAATGTTACTAATGACATCCTTGAGGTCTCTCCAAAGCATACAAGCATCGAATTTGGCAATGAAGCTGTGACTGGTGCATTCAACCTATGTTTGTCTAGGAGGGAATAAAAGCGTCTGGCTGAAGACATAAAACTTAGTGTTCATGGGAGGCACCCCACAATATATCCTTTTACTTTTATTATTTTCATATTTCTTTTTCTTGTTTATTGTTCGTATTTTTTTTCCTGTTTTCCAGTATTAACATAGTATTTTTTTAGGGACAAATATACGAAGCAGTTCAAATGATGGAGCACAATTTTTAGCTGCTGTGCACTTTTGGCTACAAAGGGAGTTTCCTTTACTCTTTCTTTTACATTGAGGTCAATGCAATTTTTAAGTTGGGGGTGGAGGAAACGAATCTCTTTGTTTCCATATTCTTTATTTCCATACATTTTTTTTTCTTTTTCCAATGAACTACTTGGTGTCATTTTCCCTTTTTGTTTATTTTTAGCATGCTTTGTTTTAGCCTTAGAGTTAATTCACCTGTCAATGATATGAACCTAAGTGAGATAGCATATAGCATTTAGAAGAAGTTAAATCTTGCTTCGGTTTGAAATTAATTTAAGTATAAATCTTCATTTGGTTTGAGACTCTAGTTTGTGGTAAGATTGTATGATTAGTCTTAAACATTTAGAGAAGTTTTATGTGTGATTATTTTGTGAATTTTGCGGTCTCGACAAGCTCTAGAACTTACTTGATAACCACTTGAGGTGAATTCCTAGAATGCACACTACTTAGGATATGATGTAGGCCATTTTTGGACCGTTTGAGCCTGTCAAACCCACCATTGCTATATTTACCACTAGTTACCTATTTTAGCCCTTTTTCTTGAAAAAGAATTTGAGCCTTGTTTCTTTCAATAGCACATTTACTCACCTTTATGAGCCTAAGAAAATATTTTATCCTTACCTTCCTCTTAAAAGAACTTAGCTATACACATTTGTTGAGAAGCACTTAAAAGGAGTAAGGATGGAAATATGAGAAAATATCACTACCATAACCCAAGTACATTAAAGTAGATAAGTTGGGGGTTATGGAAAAGAAAAGAAAAATGAAAAAGGAGGTGAATGGTCTTATGCCAAAATACAAAAGAAAAGAAAAGAAAAGAGAAGTGAATTATGGCAAAGAAAGAAGAAAAGAAAAGAAAAGTGGTGATTTGAGAAAAATGCTTGAAAAATAATTGAAAATGTTGGGTGTTGAAGTAAGGTTATTGATGAGAGTCATAAAATGCATCTAAACAATACTTAATTGCTAGCATTTTAGGGTTGATTAAGGTTGGAATTACACTTTTATACCTTAATAACTCTAAAGTGTTATTCTTGAATCGTTGACTTATTTCAGTGCCTTTTCAGGTACTTTGAGCATAGAAAAGAGATAGAAAAGCTATCATCATTTTAAACACGAAGCTTCAATGAATACTTAAGTGAGATAATGGTCGCGGAAGAGCCAAGATGAAGAGAAACCAAGAAAGGAGTTTCACTAAATTGCCAGAATTGCCCGTACAGATCAATCCTATTTGCAGATTAAAATGTATTGATACAAGAAGAACCATGAGATGACCCATATACGCTAGGGAAAGATCCAGAAGTCTATTTTCTAGAGAATTTTATGGTTCATAAAAAGGATTTTTCTAGAGAAAGTTATGGCAGTTTTAGTAGACACAGGTCAGGCCTCCAGATCAGCATCCACCTAGCGCCGTGCCCCTCACTTTCCAGCACTGCACCCTTACTTTCCAGCGCCGCACCCCTCACTTTCCAGGGCTGCACAATGACATTTTCTAGACCAAAATGTCCCTAACTACTTGTGCTCTATAAATACATTTTTAAGGAGTGTGCAGCGAGCATCTTCAAAAGGGAGAGCATCTTCAAAGGGGGATCCAAGGGATCCAAATCCAGAATATTTCCAAGTTTCTTAAAGGCTGGAAATCAAGGGGAGAGCATCCATATTGTTCTTCCACCTTGAGCTCCATGGCCTAGAAATCAAGGGAGAGAATCTATATTGTTCTTCCACCTTAAGCTCCATGGCCAACTAATCATCAAGTAAGGGAAAGGGATGAATCCTTAGGGATTTGTTATTCCTTATTTCCTGTTCTTGATTCATTTGTATGGATTTATTGTTAAAACATTGTCTATGATTTACTCTTTGATTAAGTAAGAAGGATTTGAGTTCATGTGATAGCTGTTCTTTATATTCTTCTTCTTTTAGATTCTCTTAATCCGGTGATTGCATCCGTCTCATCCATTGATGTTGTTTAGATGTGATTGATTTCGGTTGATTTATCTTACTGATTGTCCATTACTGCGATATTGTCATTAAGATATATTGTCGTTTCTTGATAATCTTTAAGATCGGTCATGTGTGCTTGAACCAAAATCAATGAGTAATTTGTAGCAATTATATTAGAGTTATAAATGTGCTTGATTGAATATTTTCCGATTGCTTGTTTGGGATGTGAAACTTGCAATCGAGGTAAAAACAATTGAATCAAGAGAAGAAATAGGGAACGAACCTAGGGAGGATTCCCGGAACCCTGTTATTTGTCATTCATATTCTTCATTATATTCACACAACTCTTTTACACATTATTTCATTATCAAAACTCAAAATCTTTCGTTTAACTTTTATCATTAGTATTAAAGTTTACACCTTCTTTTGTAATTAACTTATTTTCCTGTGGAATCGACACCCCAAAGTTGTACTAAAATAACCATGTTATACTTTGGGTGTAATCAAATTTTTATAACGATTTTAAGGTTGATATTTGGATTATTCTTGGACTTGAGTGATATTTAATGATTCTATGTGTTGTATGTTATGCATGATTCTTGGGACAAAGATTTTTGAATCAATCTTGGTTAACACCAGCATTGCTGTCTTTTGCTTTGATTTCTAAATAGAGAATTCATTTCATGTCTTTCGCTTGAATTGCTAGGGAATAGCAATAAGCTAGTTGGGGGTTGTGATGAGAGTCATAAAATGCATCTAAACAATACTTAATTGTTAGCATTTTAGGGTTGATCAAGGTTAGAATTACACTTTTATACCTTAATAACTCTAAAGTGTTATTCTTGAATCGTTGACTTATTTCAGTGCATTTTCAGGTACTTTGAGCTTAAAAAAGAGATAGAAAAGCTATCATCATTTTAAATACAAAGCTTCAATGAATACTCGAGTGAGATAATGGTCGCGGAAGAGCCAAGATGAAGAGAAACTAAGAAAGGAGTTTCACTAAATTGCTCGTGCAGATTAATCATCTTTGCAGATTAAACTGTATTGATACAGAAATAACTAGAAGATGAGCCATATATGCTTAGAAAGACCCGAAAGTCTATTTTCTGGAGAATTTTATGGTTCGTAAAAAGGATTTTTCTAGAGAAAGTTATGGCAGTTTTAGTAGACACAGGTCAAGCCTCCATATCAGCATCCACCTAGCGCCGCGCCCCTCACTTTCCAGCACTGCACCCTCACTTTCCAGCACTGCACCCCTCACTTTCCAGCACCCACTCGTTCCAAGACCAAATTAGGGCTGCAGAATGACATTTTCTGGACCAAAATGCCCCTAACTACTTGTGCTCTATAAATACATCTTTAAGGAGTGTGCAGCTAGCATCTTCAAAGGGGAGAGCATCTTAAAAAGGGGATCTAAGAGATCCAAATCCAGAATATTTCCAAGTCTTTTGAGGGCTGGAACTCAAGGGGAGAGCATCCATATTGTTTTTCCTCTTTGAGCTCCATGGCCATGAAATCAAGGGGAGAACATCCATATTGTTCTTCCACCTTGAGCTTCATGGCCAACTAATCATCAAATAAGGGAAAGGGATGAATCCTTAGGGATTTGTTATTCCTTTTTTCCTATTCTTGATTCGGTTGTATGGATTTATTGTTCAATATTTGTTGTGATTCATTCTTTGATTAAGTAAGAAGGATTTGAGTTCACGTGATAGCTGCACTTTTTATTCTTCTTCTTTTAGATTTTCTTAAACCGGTGATTACATGCTCCTCCCCCATATAATTCTAGTCATGCTCTTCTTATGTGATGTTGTTTGGATGTGATTGATTCCGGTAGATTTATCTTATTTATTGTCCATTACTGCGATATTATCATTGAGATTTATTGTTGTTTCTTGATAATCTTTAAGATCGGTCATATGTGCTTAAATCCAAATCAATGAGTGATTTATAGCAATTACGTTAGATTATAAATGTGCTTGATTGAATATATTCCGATTGCTTGTTTGGGATGTGAAACTTGCAATCGAGATAAAAACAATTGAATCAAGAGTAGAACAAGGCAACGAACCTAAGGAGGATTCCCGGAACCTTGTTATTTCTTATTTGTATTTCGTTATATTTACGCAATTTCTCTCGCAATACATCATTATCAAAACTCGTGTTTTATCATTTAACTTTTACCATTCGTTTTAAGGTTCACACATTTCCTTTGTAATTAACTTGTTTCCCTGTGAAATCGACACCCCAAAGCCATGCTACAATAACCATGTTATACTTTGGGCGTAATTAGTTATCTAGTGCTTAAAAGTGGTTGTGTTTAAAGCTAAGAGATTGAGTTCTTTTACTTATGAATCCTTCCCATTCTTTATTAACCTTTACCTTTGTCTAACGTTACAAGCTTATTAAAGACCTATTGATCCAATGTAATATGATTTTTCTACAATAGTTGAAAGTGGTTGAAATGTAAGCTTATGGAGCTTGTTTTTGTGATTGATGTCATGCAATTTATCATGTTTTAGAGGCCAAGACTTGTATTCACGAATGTTATGCATAATCATCCGGATGTTCGGATTAATGGATTGTGGTAAGATGGATATAAAGAGTCAATAACGATCTTAAGATTGATGTTTGGATTACTTTTGAAATTGGGTGAAATTTAATGATTCTATGTGTTGTGTGCTATGTGAAATTTTTGAGTCAAAATGTGAATTACTCTTGGTTAACACTAATATTGCTTTACTTTGTTGTGATCCCCACCGAAGAATTCATCTCTTGTTTTCGCTTGAATTGCTAGGGATTAGCAATAAGCTAGTTGGGGGTTGTGATGAGAGCTATAAAATGCATCTTAATAGTACCTAATTGTTAGTATTTTACAGTTGATCTAGGTTTTAATTGCACTTTTATATGTTAACAACTCTAGAGTGTCATCTTTGGATCACTAATTTGTTTTGATGCATTTTCAGGTATTTTGAGTCTTAAAAAGATGGAAAAGCTATTGTTGAATGAAGCACAAAGATTCCATGTATACCGGAGAAAATGAATGCTTTTGGAAAGGCTAAACAAAGAGATCCAAGCATGTGCACCACGCCCTAGAACCAGCTGGGCCGCACCCTCCAGAACAGAGGCCAAAGCAAGCAAAGAAGGCCATCAGGTCAGGGTGCGCCTTGGACCAAGGGGTGCCGCGCCCTGAGGTGTGAGGTGTGCCCTAGATTAATCTAGAGTGCACCCTGAAGGGCTGAGGTGCACCTTGGATGGAGTTAGGGCGCACCTTCTAGAAAGTTGACAAGGCTAGCCTAAAACCAAGCCTAGGCGAGAGAAAATCCAAGCCTAAGCGTGGACACGAATTTTGCTCTTCGAGTTAGGTCTGAATTAGGTCTTTAATGATTTTTTAAAACCCTAAAACACCCTTGGACCCTTGTATTATAAATAGATCACTTAGGGTTTGATATTAGACATTCATAAAATCTTGGAAGGCTGGAAAACTCAAGGGAGGCTGCCACACTCTCCCACATGGCCAACTAATCTCCAAGCAAGGCGAAGGGATGAATCCCTAGGTGTAGTTGTTCTTATTTTCTTTTCTTGATTCAGTTATAACATGGATTTATGATTAAACATTATTATGATTTACTTTTCAATTTAATTAGAAGATTTCCCCTTAATCTGGTGATTGTATCTTTCTTTCCCATATAAGTCTAGCCATACTCTTCTTATGTGATGTTGTTGAGGTGTGATTGAGTCTGGTAGATTTCTCTTATACATTTGTCTATTACTGCAGTATTGTCATCATGATATATTGTCATTTCTTGATAATCTATAAGTTAGGTCATGTGTGCTTGAAAGTTAAAAGTATTTCATGACAATTACATTAGGGTTTACGTATGCGCTTTAATTGAATATTTGCCGATTGCCTGTTTGGGATGTGAAACTTGCAATTGAGATAAACAATTGAATCAATATTAGAATGAGGCAACGAACCTAGGGAGGATTCCCGAAACCTTGTTGTTTCCTTATTATATCCATCAATCTCTCTACACAATTTTCACACAATACTTTATTCTCTCACTTGATCTTTATCGTCTGTGTTAAGGTTCACACCTTCTCTTGTAGTTATCTTGTTTCTCTGTGGAATCGACACCCCAAATCCATGCTACAACTACCGCATTACTGTTTTGGGCATAATCAGTGGACTTTGGCAATGACTCTAAGACTTTGAGCACAACTTAAAAATTGAGCTTTCTCTTTCACGTTTTTGCATTTAGAGTCAAAATATATGTCTTAAGTTGCATCATTATCCTCTTGCTTTGCATCAAATTCCTAATGAAAGAATGTGCCTACCACCAACAACTTGGCCATGACATTAAGGAGTGCTTTAGGCTTCACAATGAGATTCGAGATCTCATTGATAAAGACTCCAATCTTCCACAAAACTTCCTTAACATAATCGAAATCTCCCCCATATTTGACCTATCCCTTCTCATAACTCCATCCACCTCTGATCTAAGTCCTCCACCAAACACTTTCCATGCCATATATGTTGAAAACATTCACCCAAGCTATAGGTACCCCTTTTTTCTATAAATTATCCATGCATCTGGCTCATTACCCAAGGTCACTCCCTTTGAAGAATGATGATATGATGAGAGTGCAGATTATGATGAGTAGGCATATAATGAAACCTACCAAGTCTAATACAATCCCTTTGTAAGTAGTAAGGGGGCTCCCATTACAGGTGCACTTTTAAGTATTAGATAAGTGATCATTATCATCAAAGCACAAGGATAACAGGTAGAGTGTCACCATTTGACCTTGAAGCGGGTCAAATATCTTGTCATTGGTCCATATGGGAGATTTCAAGGCTCAGGAGATTTGGGTACAAGAGAGTGAGGAATTAAAGCTCCCTTTCTTACCTAGGCCAAAGTCTAGTTTTTTGTGTTTCAAAGAAAATTATTCAAAACTTTAATCGAAGTCTTATTACCATACACTAATAAAGCAAAACACATATTCATAATTTATATTCAAGCTAGAATACACCAAATATTATGTAAGTACATAAATAAGACAAGAGTAAGCACTTTAAACATAAAACAAAGAAATGATCAAAATCACTTGTGATGTGCGAATTAAAAAGAAAAAAAATGGATTAAAGCATGATAATTTAAATAAGCGGACTATACGTTTGAGATTTAACATATGAACCAAAACTACTTTAAACAAACATATTAAAATGAGTGGATTAAACATACAGATTAAACTAAGTAGATTGAACATGAAAATTTAAACATGTGCAGGTTAGAACTAAGCTAAATATATAGATTTGAATAAATGGACTAAAACTAAGCATGTGATTAGAAACAAATTAAAAGAAAGCACATAACTTAAAAGGAATGAAATGAACATCATAAACAAACTAAGATAAAACTTAACATTGAAGCTACCATGGATTTCATCAAATAAAAAGTAAGATAAATTGTTTAATCCTTTTTCAAAGTGGTTCAAACATATAAAGCATGTCAGCAATTTTGTTTCGCAACCAAAAGAATTTTAACTAACCTTTTTGGCTAAGGAAATTTTCCAAGTGCAGAGATAATCCTCGGAGATTCGGTGTGCCTTTGTGGATTTGGTAAGTTTGGAGGACTGGTTTGATTGCAGATTAGAAATCCATAAGTGCATGGATAGCTATGGGAAACTCTCTCTTATTCTTCTTTGGTTTCACTTACTAATATTTCCTTTCTTTTTTGTATGTTATTCTCTCTTTACTATGATTCTTTTTTTTTCTCTCTTTATACTTCTCCCTTTTTTCTCATATTGTTTTTGTCATTCCCTCCACTTTTTTGTTCTACTTCTTCTCTTTACTTTGTATTAACAAGGAGGTAATTATAAGATAATGGTAGGCTGTCCCAGTGAATAAAAAAAGAACAAAAACAATGAAAAGAAAGGGGGTGGCCGACTATGAAGTGGGAGGAGAGAGGGGTGTAACTTTTGAGGTG
The DNA here is from genome assembly GCA_023935145.1 of Bretschneidera sinensis. Lineage (NCBI taxonomy): Eukaryota > Viridiplantae > Streptophyta > Magnoliopsida > Brassicales > Akaniaceae > Bretschneidera > Bretschneidera sinensis. The sequence goes on along the minus strand of CM043701.1, from coordinate 57,631,448 downwards.
AAAAAGATGAAAGCTAGAAGTGTTATAGTGAGTTTAACAAAGTAAAAAGGGAGAGATAGACTTCCTACTATAGGTAGTTCTTGGAAAAGGTGGAAGCTTGAAGTGTTATGGTGAGTTTAACAAAGCAAAAAAGGAGAGAAATACTTCCTTCTTTAAGTGGCCAAAGGGAGAGAAAGGTGCAATTTTTTAAGTGAAAAAGATGAAAGCTAGAAGTGTTATAGTAAGTTTAACAAAGCAAAAAAGGGGAGGGAAACTTCCTCCTTTAGGTGTTTCTTGGAGAGAAATGTGAAATTTTTGAGGTAAAAAAGGTGAAACCTAAAAGTGCTATGGTGAGTTTAACAAAGCAAAAATGGAAAAGAATGCTTTTTTTTTAGGTGGATCTTGTAAAAGGTGGAAGGTTGAAGTGTTATGGTGAGTTTGACAAAGCAAGAAAAGAGAGGAAGACTTCCTCCTTTTTGTGGCCAATTATGGATGGAGAGAAAGATGCAAATTTTTTAAATATAAAAGGGTGGACTTTGATATATATGAAAGAGTGAGAGCTTACTAAGAAAATTTTCATTTATCAAAGCAAAAAAGAAGATGAAAACTTCTTCTTATGGTGCATATATGACCGACCAAGAAGAGAATATATATATATATATGTATTTTTTGTAATGAAAGTGCCTTTGACACATGGGAAAGAATGATAGCTTAAAATGGAAATACCCAACTAATAAGGTAAAAAGGAATAAGGATTTGTTTTCCCACTCACGTGGCCAGTTACATGAGAAGGAGAAAATGTGTAGTTTTTTTGGTGGAAAATGTGACTTTGATAGATGAGAAAGAGTGAGAGCTTAAAAAGGAACTATCCAATTAACAAGGCACAAAGGAAGAATAAAACTTCTTATTTTTCCACACACATGACCGACCATGTGAAGGAGAAAATATGCTATGGAAATAGGACTTTGACATGTGAGAAAGAGTGAGAGCATAAAGAGGAAGTGTACATTTAACAAGGCAAAAAGGAAGAAGAAAACTTCATTTCCCACACACATGACCGGCCATGTGAAGGAGAAAATGTCCATTTTTTATGTTATAAAGAGGTGGACTTCTTGCGTTTGGACTTTTGGCAAAAAGTGTTTTAAGCTAGCAAAAATCAATGGGCTTTGGTGGATTTTGGGTTAAGAGAAAAATTAATTGAAGGCTTTAAGTTTGAATTTGGTAGAATCGAATATGGCCAAATTGATTTGAGCTTAAGGTGAATTTAGCAGATTGAATAAAAATGACTTGCAATTGGTTTTATTCTGAAATTAAATTCAAATCTTTGAGTTTAGCTAGTCTGAGAGCTTTGGGATCAAAGATTTTTCATTAGGACCCACACATGGCTCTTTTAAAATTTTGGAACGAAATTGGGTGTCTATTATTTGCCCCACTTTGATTAGGGATCTTTTGAGAGTTCTAATTAGAGGCAGTGAGTGACTGTTGTTTCGCTTCTAAATTTTAGAATGGAAAATATGAGATGCACGTATAAAAGTAAACACGATTTGAGACAAAGTTGGTGTCATGGGAACACCCATGAGAATGGTACATACCTGAAATGACAGAGCTGGTGTCTGTTCACTTGTGCGATACTTCCGGATTGATTGGTTCCTGCCTTGAGGACTTGGGTTTCTTATTGTAAAGTCTTTTGGGGATTTTTATACTAGAAGGATTTTTGGTGACTTGCTTGCTGGGAGGACTTTTAGGTGATTTACCTGTTTGGAGAACTTTTGGTGATTTACCTATTAGGAAGACTAAAAAATGGACCAAAGGGGGTCCTAACGGTTTAAGAATAAAGAGAGATTGTGATTAGTAACAAATTAAAAGAAATCACATAGCTTAGAAGAAATGAAATGAGCATCATAAAGGAACTAAAAAATTAACATTGAAACTACAATGGATTTCATCAATTAAAAAGTACACTAAATTGTTTAATCCATTTTGATGGTGGTTCAAACATGTAAAATGTATTAGAAATTTTATTTCACTACCGAAAGAAGTTCAACAAATCCTTTAGGCTAAGAAAAGTTTCCATGTGCGAGGATAATCATTAGAGATTCTGCGTGCCCTTGTGGATTTGGTAAGTTTAGGGGATTTGTTTGATTTCTGATTAGAAAACAATTCATAAGTGTATGGTGGGCTTGATAAACTCTATCTTGTTCTTATTTTTTGTATCACTTTCCACTCTTTTTTTTTTTGTAAGATCCTCCCTCTTTACTATGCATCTCCCTTTGCTCTTTCTATACTTCTCTCTTTGCTCTCTTTTATTTTTTTATGATTCCCTCTTCACTCTTTGTATGTTCTCATCTCTTACTTTATGTTAACATGAGGCTATTTATAGAAGAAAGGTGAGCTACCCATGTGAATAATAAAAAAACAAAAACAAAAACAATGAAGTGAAAGGGTATGGTCGGCAAAAAAGGAGGAAAGAGGGGCACAACATTTGAGGTTAAAAGATGATAGCTAAAAATGGAAGGGTGTATTTAAAAAAGAAAAAAAAAAGAAGAAAAAGAGTTTTTCTCTTTAGTGGCCAGTCATGGAAGGAAGAAAAGTGAAACATTTTAGGTGAAAAATGTGAAAGTTAGAAATAGAAGGGTGTGCTTAACAAAGCAAAAAGAAGAAGAAGAAGACTTTCTCTCTTTAGTGTCCAGTCATGAAGGGAGGAAAAGGTGCAATGTTTTAGGTGAAGAGATAAAAGCTTGAAGAGGAAAAGGTGTGCTTAACAAAGCAAAAATGAAGAGGCAGATTTCCTATCTTTAGTGGCTGGTCATGGAGGGAGAAAAATGTGCAATTTTTTAGGTGAAGAGATAAAAGATTGAAAAGAAAATTTCCATTTAACAAGGCAAATAGAAAAGAAGAAAACTTCTTCTTATGGTATACATGGCCGACCATGAGAAGAAGAAAAACTACAATTTTTTATCAAGGAAAGTTGTTGTTTTGTATGGAGGAAAGGTGGATTTTGACAGATGGAAAAAAAAAATGGGAGTTTACAAAAGTAATGTCCATTTAACAAAGCAAAAAGGGAAGAAGAAGTTTTCTTCTTATAGCACACATGGCTGGCTATGAGAGGAAGAAAAAGTGGATTTTATTTGTGATGAAGGTGGACTTTGACACATGGGAAAGAGTGAGTGCTTAAAAAGGAAATGTCCAATTATCAAGGCAAAAAGGGAAGAAGAAAACTTTTTTATTTTTTCAAACATGTGGTTGGTTATGACGATGAAAGAAAGTACAGTTTTTTATGTGATGAAGGTGGACTTTATCAAATAGGAAAGAGTGGGAGCTTTCAAATGAAATATCTATTTAACAAAGTAAAAAGAGAAAAAGAAGACTTCTTCTTATGGCACACATAGCTGGTCATGATGTGCCATAAGAAGAAGAAAAAATGTAGTAGTATATGGAGGACATGTGTTTTTTTTTAATGGATAAGAAGTGTTGTTTTTAATGTTGAAAAGGTAGATTTTGACACATAGGAAAGGGTGTGAGCTTACAACAAAGAAAAAAGGGAAGAAGAAAACTTCTTCTTATGGAACACATGTGGCCGGCCATGAGAAGAAGAAAAGTATTATTTTTTATGTAGGAAAGGTGATGTTTTTTATGGAGAAGATATGCTATTTTTTATAGAGCAAAGGTGGATTTTTAAACACGGGAAAAGGGTGGGAGCTTACAATGGAAATGTTCACTTAATAAAGCGAAAAAGGAAAAAGAAAACTTCTTTTTATGACACACATGTGGCCAACCATGAGCAGAAGAAAAATTGTTGTTTTTTTAATGGGTTTTGGTAAACTTTTCGTTAGGCCAAAAATGAATTGAAGGCTTTAGGCTTGATATTGGTGGAATCAAATATGGCCTAATTGATTTAAGCTTAAAGTGGATTGAAAAAAAATGGTTTGCAATTGTTTTTTTTTTTTTCAAAATTTAATTCGAACCTAAGAATTTACCAAGTCAAGCGCATTGGATGTCTACAGTTTACCCCTTTTATTGGGGCTCCTTTAAGAGTTCTAATCAAAGGTTGTTAATAACTACTGTTTTGTTTCAAAATTTTGGAATGGCAAACATGTGATGTGCATTTAAAAGTAAACATATTGTTGGATAAAGATGGCGTCACGGGAATACCCATAAGAATGGTTCGTACTTGAAGTGACGAAGTAGTCATCAGTTCACTTGTGCGATATTTTTGAATTGACTGGTGCCTGCTTTGAAGACTTGAGTTGCTTGCTGGATGGAATTTTGGTGATTTTCTTGCTGTGAGGACTTTTGGTGATTTTCCTACTAGGAGGACTTTTGATGATTTATCTGCTGGGAGGAATTTTTGTAATTTGTCTGCTTATGAGGACTTTCAGTGATTTGCATGCCGGGAGGATTTTTGATGATATGCCTACTATGAGGACTTTTGGTGATTTGCCCGTTGTGAGGACTTTTGATGATCTTTGAGCTGATTTTGTGGAGTCTTTTCATTTTTATTCACTAAATTTCAATTTATTTGTGTGTGAGCTGAGTCATAGCATTTAGGATTGTTCCTTATTTAATTATAAAGTTTGGGATAGTAATGTATGCAAGATATGGCTTCTGAACATATTAAGTTAGGATTTGGTGAAAAACTCACATGACAGTGAAGGCTTAAAAAAATGCTAGCATCCTATAGCCCTTTGTGGCACTTTGCGAGCTTTTAATTAATTTTTACTTTGCTATTTAAAAAAAAAAACCTTTTTTTCTAAACGAACTTTTTCTAAAGCCCTAAAAAGTAGCCATTGATTTGCATACAATAGCATACTTTGGCACTTAGTGGCCTATTCTTTGACCATTTATTTTATTTGACTCAAAACTTGTATTTAAACCCATCCTTCTTCCCATTTTGTTGCACATCCTGTAGTAGATCCAAGAATAAAGCTTCACAACTTGTCCTCAATTTCTCTTCTTCTTCAAAGAAAATATTTCCATGGAAGCCATCTTAACTTAATTGATACGTTAGACTAACAACGTGAAAGACAATTGAGCTCCATAATTTTTCTTAGTATGCCATTAACATGAGTTTTTAGCTCAAAAGTGTTAGAATCGAATGGAAATTCTTGAGAGAATCCATGGCAAAGTGCGATCTTGACACCCACATCTTCTAATTTGGTCTTGATGAACCATGCCCAACATATGAGGAATTTTGTGCTCTCATCCATTGAAAGTTGTCTAACAAGATTTTCTTTCCTCTACATATGAACCATTAGGCTAAACTCGATAGGGGATTATTCGGAATCACAAAAGCCCGAGCCAAAGCCCTCTTGATGGTCGATTTCTTTGATTGTGCCTTTAGTGCCCGAACTTCTTAGAACTGATATGAAGCATCTCATCACCCACCATCGGAATATAATATTCTTCTGTCTCTTGGCCACAATTTTTATGAAAGAACTCGGTTCAAATGTCCACACAACATTGCTTAATGTGGTCAAACAAACCAGTGAAGGGTCCTGTCCAATGGGTGCCTTTCTAGCCTACATGTTGAATGGCCTTGATGCCTTTTATCGCTATGAGACCCCCTATCTTACTGGAAGCCCCTTGTAACTCTAGATAAATACTTCATGCTTTATTATCTCCATTCAACTATTCAAATGATTTTGGACATTTTCTTCTTTAGATGTGGCTATTTGACAAACTGTCAATAGTGGCTCCTCACAATCATTTTGACGTTGAATATGAGCCGAACCAGTTCTGGGTGCACAAACTCTTTATTAAATAGGATTCTGATAAGTGCTTAAATAGTCATATTTAAACGCCTTAATTTATACTTAGTAGGCTCTTTGTTTATATGTTTTAGTAGATTCTACTTCATTTTAGTGTTTTATGTGTTTTTCATAGGTCTTTGAAGAAAAGAAGACATTTTGGAGCTCTAAGTGATAAGTGCTTAAATAGTCATATTTAAGCCCCTTAATTTACGCTTGTTAGGTTCTTTATTTATCTATTTTAGTAGATTCTATTTCATTTTTGTGTTTTATGTGCTTTTCACAGGGCTTTGACAAAATGATGATATTTTGGAGCTTTTAGGAGTAAAAAGTCAAGTTCTGCCATCCAGCAAGGTGCACTCGAGCGCACCTCCCTTATGATCGAGCGCACAGGCATATGAGCGCACTTGTAGAAGTGTGCGCTTGAACTTATCCCCGGCAACGGCTCTAAAAACTTATTGTGCGATTATCTGCCTAAATAAATATGCAAATTACCGTACTTGTTTTACTTGCAAGTGCACAAGGTCAATGGTAGCATAGTGTGCAAGTGCGAGATCATTTCCACAGAGATTGGTCAATTTCTATTTAGAATTAGTTTCTTCGTAGTAAAAAGAGAAATATGTGTTGGTTGTGAGTTACTAATAATAAGAACATAGGGTTGTGATATCCACCACTAATTATACTTTCCCACTAAGTAAGGGCCAATGCTCTAGCCATATTATGAATATTTAATGGTTGCCAACCTAAGGGCTTGGTCCACATCTTAAGCTATTGATCTCTCTATGCAACGAGTTAGGCAAGGTGTATACTCTAACTCTTTTCTCTCTTAAGGGATTCAGCATGGGTGTATACTGAGTTGTTCCTTAAGAGAGCATAAGGGCTGTGGAGATCGGCAACCACACGGGACCTAGAGCTTGGTCCGCTCCCGGTTTCCCGTGTTGATTAACCCGAGAATCTGGTGTGGATATCTCTTGTTACTAATGTTGAATCCAGGACTCGGTCATCCAAATTAATTCAACTGACGAATCCATACCACATGCATACGTTGATCAGACACACATATATGAGGAATTTAAATATAAACAGGTATTAATCAAGTTAAACATTATAACATGGCTATAAGCAAAGGTAATCAATGAATATATATGTGGAAAAGCATAACTAGGGCTTCAATCGAGCCCTATAAGAGTTTAGTTACACATACTAGTTAAACTAAACATTCTAAACATAACGAAAAATAAAACCCAAAGAAGACTCGGGAGACGAGTCATCAATTCCTCTCCTAAGCTCGCAACTTCAAGTCTAAAAAAAAAGGTATGGTTTATGTGTTTTACAAGGCTATATATAGGGCTCTAAAGGTGCCCCAAAACCCTAATTTCCAATTTGAGGTCCGTAGACTTCTTTCCATATCTGGCTCTGCCGCCCCTAGATCGTTTGCCCTCGAGTCTCCTCTATAGATAGCCCGGTTTGTGATCATCCTTTCTTTGGGAGAGCCCAGTAGAGCCTCAGCCAGTCCCACATGCCTCGAGGACCCCAGGTACAGATTCCTATTGCTGAGCTTGTGGCTGATGATTCGATGGAGGCCGAGCACCCACCGGTGAGCCCTACATAGGAGGAGGACCAGCCCGACATAGGGTCCATGGAGTATCAGCACCTTCTAGATGAGTTGTCTTCCTTTTGCTATGAGCTGTCCGACATCCATCGAGAGGATCGTGAGGCAGCCCGTTTGATCCATCAGCGGATCGATGGATTAGAGGCACAGTTTGCATGGCAAGAGGTGATGCTACAGGCCATCCTTGATCGCCTACCCCCCACACCTGGTACCGCTTCGACTGCACCACCCGATGATCAGCAGTGAGAGAATACCCCATCTAGCTGAAGACGTAAAACTTAGCGCTTATGGGAGGCACCCCAAAGCATGTCCTTTTCATTATAGTATTTTTCTTTTATTTACGTTTATATTTGCATGTCTATTATCCATATTTCTTGTTTTCCGGCACAATGTTTATTTTCTTTGTCAGGTACTTAGTGCGTGCATCCAGTTCAAATTTGGGGGCGTGTTACGAGCAAAGCAAGAAATCTAGTTCTCAATCTCTCAGGTCAGATCTTTCCATTCCACACACACATTGGGGACAATGTGTATATTAAGTTTGGGGGTAGTGGGAGACGCTGTTACGCACACACTTGAAACATATGCACACATTAGGCCCCAGCTTTTTTTTTTTTAAGAAAAGATAAATACATGTTCATTTTGTGATAAATTTTTTTTTTGATTTAAAATATAATAACACTTCATTAGTAAGCTTAAAATCTAGAACATATAGTCTTGTAATAGTAATTTTACAAAGTTTAGTTACCTACCTCAAGGCACTTAAGAATTTACGAGTTTGATCCAGATTTGCACAAGAACATTAGGACACATTTGTGTGGGGTATGACAAATAATTTCTATGTGTATGTTTCCATGACCTAACTGTAATCGGATAACTTGTTTAAAGAACACTTTGGCATCAGAAAAATAAAGAAAAAAAATGTCCATCATGCAAAAAGTAAATAAAAAGCTTCTAATGATCATTAAAAACTTTTGACTGAGTAACTAGGTCTCTTGCCTCAGTAAGCAGTGAGTGTTCACGTTAAAAGGTTGGGATTAATCCTTTAATGATCATAATAAAAATTTCCACTGAGTAACTGATCCTCTTGCCTCAGTAAGCATTGAGTATTCACGTCAAAAGGTGGGAATTTCATTTGGGAGCATTAAAACCTATTAGTTCCGTAGCCTTTTTTACTCGAGTTAGTAAGTCCTTAGGGTTGTCTTTACATAGTTTTGGGGTGTCGATTCCACAGGGAAACAAACTAATTACAAAATAAGGTGTAAACCTCAACACAACGATAAAAGTTAAAGTGACAAAATCTGAATTGTCGATTGTGTGAAAACTGTGTAAATAATTGATGGATAATGTAATAAAGAAACAACAAGGTTCCGAAAGTTCTTCCTAAGTTCGTTTCCCTAATCCTAACTTGATTTAGTTGTTTTTATCTCGATTGCAAGTTTCACATCCCAAATAGGCAATCAACAAATATTCAATTAAAGCGCATGTATAAACCCTAATGTAATTGATATGAATTATTCTTTACTTTCAAGCACACATTACCTAACTTATAAATTATCAAAAGACGACGATATATCTAAATGACAATACCGCAGCAATCGACAAATCTATAAAAGAGATCTATCGGACTCAATCACACCCAAACAAATACACATAAGAAGAGCATGACTAGACTTAAATGGAAAAGAAGCATGCAATCATCGGACTAATAAGAAATCTACTAATTAAATTAAAGAATAAAACACAACAATTTTTAATGAAAATAATACCAAACTACAACTGAATCAAATAAAGGAAAATAAGAACAACTACACCTAGGGATTCATCCTTTTGCCTTGCTTGGAGACTAGCCGGCCATGGGGCACATGCGTCCTCGAGTTGCATCCGGCCTCTCAATGATTATCTCCCCCTTGGTAGCGAAAGCTTCGGTGATTCCTCAGCTTGCCCTCCAAAAGTACTTCGGATTGCTCCTAAAATCCCTCTGGATTGCTCCTAAAGGCCCTCTGGATTCACTTTCTGATGATCTCAGATTCTTTGATGGTCTTCAAAGCCGAAGTGAAGTGGGTCTTATATAGGTAAATACCATGAGTGCAATGTGTTTCCAATCTGATGTGGGATATGGGATATAGAAATGTGTTTCCAACCGATGTGGGATGTGGGATTTAAGCCTTCACATGCCCTTCACTCTGAAATCCCGCACAGCCCGCTCAGCCTGACCTTTGTCTACTTAAACTGCCATAACTTTCTCTAGAAAAATCCTTTTGATGAACCGTAAAATTCTCCAGAAAATAGACTTCTGGATGTTTCTAAGCATATGTGGTTCATTTCCTGGTTCTTCTTGTATCAATATATTTTAATATTCAAAGATGATTGATCTGTACGGGCAATTCTAGCAATTTAGTGAAACTCCTTTCCAGTGCGAGCAGCAGCTGTTGCTCTTTTAAGCCCTCCATCTTGTCCTTTCGGAAGCATTCCTTCACTCCAATATGCCTCGAGTCTTTGTGCTTCAAGCAATGATAACTTTTCCTCCTCTTTTGAGCTTAAAGTACTTGAAAATGCACCGAAATAGATCAATGATCCAAGAATGATACTTTAGAGTTAACGTATAAAAGTGCAATTAAAACCTAGATCAATCCTAAAATGCTAACAATTAAGTACTGTTAAGATGCGTTTTATTACTCTCATCCCAACCCCCAACTAGCTTATTGCTAGTCCCTAGCAATTCAAGCGAAAACAAGAGATGAATTCTACGGTGGGAATCAAAGTAAATGGAAAGCAATATTAGTGTTAACCAAGAGTAATTCACATTTTTTCTCAAAAATTGCACATAACACATGACACAAAGAATCATAAATTTCATTCAAATCCAAAAGTAATCCAAACATCAATCTTAAAATCGTTATTGACTCTTAACATCTATCTTACCACAAACCATTAATCCGAACACCTGGATGATTTTATGCATAACATTCATGAATACAAGTTTTGGCCTCTAAAACATGATAAATTTCGTGACGTCAATCACAAAAACAAGCTCCATATGCTTACATTTCAAACTACTCTCCACTATTGTAGAAAAATCACATTACATTGGATCAATAGGTCTTTAATAGGCTTGTAACGTTAGGCTAAGGTAAAGGTTAAGAAAAAATGGGAAGGATTCACGAGAAAAAGAACTCAATCTCTTAGCTTTAAACACAATCAATTTTAAGCACTAGATAACCTTACTTCAACACCCAACTTTTTAAACCATTTTTCGAGCATTTTTAGTTTTTTTTTTCAAAATCACCACTTTTCTTTTCTTCTTTCTTTGCCGTAATTCACTTTTCTTTTGTATTTTGGCATAAGACCATTCACTTCCTTTTTCATTTTTATTTTCTTTTACATAACTCCCAACTAATCTCCTTTAATGTACTTGGGTTATGGTAGTGATATTTTCTCATATTTCCATCCTTACTCCTTTTAAGTGCTTCTCAACAAATGTGTATAGCTAAGTTCTTTAAAGAGAAAGGTAAGGATAAAATATTCTTTTTAGGCTCATAAAGGTGAGTAAATGGGCTATTGAAAGAAACAAGGCTCACTTTTTTTCAAGAAAAGGCTCAAATCGGTGACTAGTGGTAAATATAGCAATGGTAGGTTTAACAGGTTCAAACGGTGCAAAAATGGCCTATATCATATCCTAAGTAATGTGCATTCTAGGAATTCGCCTAAAGTGGTTATCAAGTAAGTTCTAGAGCTTGTCGAGACAGTAAAAATATTCACAAAATAATCACACATAAAATTTCTCTAAATGTTTAAGACTAATCATACAATCTTACCACAAACTACAGTCTCAAACAAAATGAAGATTGATACTTAAATTAATTTCAAACCGAAGCAAAATTTAAATTCTTCTAATTGCTGTATGCTATCTCAATTAAGTTGATATCAGTGACATGTGAATTAACTCTAAGGCTAACACAAAGCATGCTAAAAACAAACAAGAAGGGAAAATGACACCAAGCAGTTCAATGGAAAAAGAAAAAAATGTATGGAAATAAAGAATATGGAAATAAAGAGATGCATTTCCTCCACCCCCAACTTAAAAATTGCATTGACCTCAATGTAAAAGAAAGAGTAAAAGAAACTCCTTTTGTAGCCAAATGTGCACAGAAGCTGAAAATTGTCCTCCACCATTTGGACTGCTTCGTATATTTTTCCTTGAAAAAGAAATACTAAGTTAATACTGGAAAACAGAAAAAAAAATTTTTTAATAACAAACAAGAAATTAAAACAATAATAGTAAAAGGATATGCTGTGGGGTGCCTCCCATGAGCGCTAAGTTTTACGTTTTCAGCCAGACACTTTTATTCCCTCCTCGAAAAACATGAGTTGGATGCACCAGCCACTGATTTGCTACAAAATTTTGTGCTTGTATGCTTTGGCGATGGCAAAGAATACTTAAAGTCCACCATATGCAGCTCAAGTGTTTTTGGTGATGCCCATTTACTATCAGCAGTAGGATATTTGATTCCCGCATCCATGCATGGTTGGTAAGATGTCTTAATAAATTCATGTGGCTTATCGAAAACATCAACAACATTAACGGCTTGGGGATAATTTGAAGAATCTTTGAACTCAAGATTATTAGGAATGAATTCCGAAGAGTTAGAATTATCTTTGATGTACTCATCCTCTTCATGTGGTTACCATGGGACTCGAAAAACATTTACCTCTAGAGTCCTATTTCCAAATGATAATGTCATTAGGACATTCCTACAATTAATGAGGGCATTGGCAGTGGCAAGGAATGGTCTTCCAAGTATCAAAGGAATTTTGGACTCCGTGTTTATAGTAGAAACAATATCTAAAACCAAAAAATCAACCGGATAGTATAAATTATCAATTTGTAACAAAACATCTTCTACAATACCTCTTGGTTTTCTTACCGATCTATCCGCTAATTGAAGTACCACAGAGGTTTGTTTTATCTCACCTAGACCGAGCTGCAAATACATGGAGTATGGCATGAGGTTCACACTAGCACCCAAATCTAGCAATGCTTGGCCACAAGGTTTATTTCCAATTTGGCAAGCCACCGTTGGACAGCCTGGATCTTTATATTTGGGCGGTGTCTTGCTGCTAATTACAGCACTTACTTGCTCCATTAAGAATGTCGTCTTCTTCACATTGTGCTTCCTCTTGAGTGTGCATAGATCCTTGATGACTTTAGCATAGCTACAAATCTGTTTTATGACATGAAGAAGAGGAAGATTAATTTTAACATGCTGAAGTTGTTCACCTCTTGAGGGAAAGGCACCGGTGGGCGATAAACATCACGGGCCTTTTGTTCCTTGGGGGCTTTATCCTTGTTGCTCACGGTATTAGGAATCAAGTGTGATGGTAGAGTGGGACCATCAATTGTCTTACCATTGTGAGTAATTATGGCATTAACCTCTCTAATGTTTTGATTTTCAGGATTGGAGGTTTGTGCCATATGTTGTCCCCTTGGATTAGGTTGTGGCTGTGAAGGAAACTGACCTTGTTCTTGAATCGTCAAGAAACTAGTCAACTTGGTGAGTTGACTCATTATTACCTTTTGTTCCTCTTTGATTGCTTGTTGTTCCTCTAACAACCGTTGATTTATCTTGCCTTGCTCTTCCACACTCTTGGCATGTACCTGCATAAATGACTTAAACATATCTTTGAAAGGTAAAGATTGTCGAGGTGGATTAAATGAGGTTGTTTCCAATTGCCATTGGGTACTAGAGTGGGTAGGAGGTTGCATATCGGATTTCCAACTGAAATTAGAGTGATTCTTCCAACTGGGATTGTAGGTGTTAGAGTAGGGTGAGTGTGGTTTCCCAAAGGGTATACCTATAGCATTACACTCTTCCTTCATCTCAAAATAAATTGGACAATCCTTAGGTAAATGATCTACCCCATTTCACACGAAACAAGGCTCATAGGACTCTACCCTAGCAACCGGTTTAGGGGCTCTATTATCTTTGGTTTTTAAGGCTTCAATTTCCTTAGTTAGGACCTTTAAACGGGCTTTAAGACTATCCTCTTCCTTAAGTTGGTAAATCCCAGTGGTTTGATTTCTCGTAGTGCCTTCCATGGCATTTAGTTCAGTCCAAATGTGGGCTTTTTCTGATAGGTCATCTAAGAAATCTATGGCTTGGTCGGGATCCTTTTAAAAAAAATTCCCATTGCACATCATTTCTATGAACTGCCTTTCCCTACTTAGGAGTCCATCATAGAAATAGCTAACTACCCACCAACTCTTATACCCATGGTGTGGACAAGAATTCAAAAGGTCCTTGAAATGTTTCCAAACTTGATATAAGGTTTCACTCTCCTTTTGTGCAAAGTTTGAGATTTGTCTCTTGAGGTTGTTAGTCTTATGGGTTGGGAAGTGTTTTTGGAAGAAAACTTGAGTCATCTCATCCTAACTACCTATGGACCTAGGCCTTAACGATTGCAACCAAGCCTTAGCTTTTTCCTTAAGTGAAAACGGGAAAAACCAAAGTTTGACGGTGTCTATCATATCAGCCCTACTATGAAAAGTAGCTACTACTTCCTCAAATTCCCAAATATGGATATAGGGGTTTTCATTCTCAAACCCATGGAAAGTTGTTAGCAATTGGATCATGCCTGGCTTAAAATCAGGTTGTTGAACATTAGGGGGGAACATGATACATGATGGTGTGGCTGTACGGTTAGGGTGCAAGTAATCCTTAAGTGTCCCAGTGGGTTAATCTTCATATTCACTCATTTCTTCGGGACTAGATGGATTGTCAAATAAAGGATTTGAAAAAGAATTAAATTCTGACTCTAACACAGGCCTACAACCAAATCTACCCACAGCATCTCTATGTCTGTGCATGTGAGGTAACAAAATAATAAAAATAATATAAAAAAGAAAGAATCAAATAAAATAAAAATTAATGCAGCAAGCTAAAAGAAGGAACGAAGTTACCACCTTTATAGCTGCTGAAAAGAAAAACTATTTACAACTCTTCTACTGTCATGTCAAAAGTTGACAATCTTCTTTGTACTTAAGTGCGTTTCCCCAGTAACGGTGCCAAAATTTGATTATGCCCAAAACATAAGGCGGTAGTTGTAGTACAGTTTTGGGGTGTCGATTCCAAAGGGAAACAAATTAACTAAAAAAGAAGGTGTGAACTTTAACACAAACGATAAAAGATTGATAGAAAGAATCTGAATTGTGTGAAAATAGTGTGAAGGAAATTGTGTAAATAGATTTATGATGGAGAAACAACAAGGTTATGGGAATCTTTCCTAGGTTCATTGCCCTGATCCTAACTTGATTCAATTGTTTTTATCTCGATTGCAAGTTTGACATCCCAAACAGGCAATCGGCAAATATTCAATTAAAGCGCATGTATAAACCCTAATGTAATTTATATGAATTATTCTTTACTTTGAAGCACACATGACCTAACTTATAAATTATCAAAAGATGACCATATATCTAAATGACAATACCGCAGCAATGGACAAATCTATAAAGAGATCTACTGGACTCAATCACTCCCAAACAAATACACATAAGAAGAGCATGACTAGACTTATATGGAAAAGAAGCATGCAATCACCGGACTAATAAGAAATCTACTAATTAAATTAAAGAATAAAACACAACAATGTTTAATGAAAATAATACCAAACTATAACTGAATCAAATAAAGGAAAATAAGAACAACTACACCTAGGAATTCATCCCTTCGCCTTGCTTGGAGACTAGTCGGCCATGGGGCTAATGCGTCCTCGATTTGCCTCTGACCTCTCAACGATCATCTCCTCCTTGGTAGTGAAAGCTTCAACGATTCCTCAGCTTACCCTCCAAAAGTACTTCAGATTCCTCCTAAGAGCCCTCTGGATTGCTCCTAAAGGCCCTTTGGATTCACTTTCAGATGATCTCAGATTCTCTGATGGTCCTCAAAGCTAAAGTGGAGTGGGTCTTATATAGGCAAATACCACGAGTGCAATGTGTTTCCAATCTAATGTGGGATGTGGGATATAGAAATGTGTTTTCAGCCAATGTGGGATGTGGGATTTAAGCCTTCACATGCCCTTCACTCTGAAATCCCGCACAGCCCGCACAGCCTGAGCTTTGTTTACTTAAACTTCCATAACTTTCTTTAGAAAAATCCTTTTGATGAACCATAAAATTCTCCAGAAAATAGACTTCTGAATCTTTCTAAGAATATATGGCTCATCTCCTGGTTCTTCTTGTATCAACACAGTTTAATTTTCAAAAATTATTGATCTGTACGGGCAATTCTGACAATTTAGTGAAACTCTTTTCCAGTGCGGGTAGCAGC
This sequence comes from Bretschneidera sinensis, assembly GCA_023935145.1. Taxonomy (NCBI): domain Eukaryota; kingdom Viridiplantae; phylum Streptophyta; class Magnoliopsida; order Brassicales; family Akaniaceae; genus Bretschneidera; species Bretschneidera sinensis. The sequence goes on along the minus strand of CM043701.1, from coordinate 57,615,783 downwards.
TGTTGCTCTTTGAAGCCCTTCATCTTGTCCTTCTGGAAGCATTCTATTGGAAATCACCTTGACAAGATGCCTAGGAGGTTATCTTCTTAACACCCAAGTCTAGAATGATTTGTAGAAATAATTTCAGCTATCGAACACAAGAATAGAAAATCAAAGAAAGAAAGAAGACAAGCAATTTGTTATCGAGTTTCGGCAATTTGCCTACGTCCCTGTGAGTTCCTCTGAACTCTCTGCACTACTCAAATGGTTTTTACAAGTTACAGCAATCCCCTTCAAGAAACCAAGTTGTTGAAGACACCAAGAAGAGAAGGAAGAAGATTACAATGCTTTCTCTCTATGCTACTCTCATTTCTTTACAACCAGCCTCACTACAAAGAGTCCCTCTTATGTTTATGTCTCTCACAAAATTCTCTCTTGTATTTACAATTGATCTCACAATGTCACAACTTTCTCTTGTTCTATATGTTTCTATGTGAAGAATGAGGCTAAGGAACCCCTTTTATAGCCATTCACTTCTTAGACATTCTTGTGAATCAATCTCCACCCTTTGATTATAATCTCCTTTAATCTTAGCCCTTCATCATTATCCAAGTGGTGCTGTGCATTTTGGTATTGTGCACACACACTTTGGAGAGTCCTAAGTCATTCTTCCCATGTGTGCCTTGGTGTGCCTGGCGCCTTGGTGCTCAACAGGGCACGCCTTGGCACTGGGGCAGAGTGAGCTTGTGAAGTCTCTGGGCGGCGCAGCGCTGGCTGCTTGGAGCCTATGCGCTGGTGCACACCTGATGTGCAACACGCTGGAGAGCGCAGCGCTGGTTTTTGGGCAGCTAGGCACTGGTGTGCACCTGATGTGCAACACGCTGGAGGGCGTGGCACGGCGCTGGCTTCTGGACGGCTAGGTGCTGGTGCTGTGCGCACACCTTTCTACCTGTGTGCAGAAGTGCACACACTAGTGCGCATGGCCTGCCCTTGCTTCAAAATGATGCACACATGTGTGCAAACCTTCTAACTTGCTGAAATTTTACATTCCACCTTTGGTTTTGATTTTAACCATTTTTAAACCATGGTTGGACCTGTTTGAACCTTAGACAAATAACAACAATCTCTACCTTTGTCTAAATGTTCAAAAAACCCGAACCATTGTGCAGAAAGCTTTGAGATCCAAACTTATCTTGAGTCACCAATTAACAAACTCCAATCCTAAGTAATTCAAGGCAATGATTGAACTTACTTAGAGGTAGAACTTTAGTACCCAAGTCCACAGGATTTTCTTCCGTGGCAACCTTGTCCACATGGATGCATCCTGTCGTAACATTTTCCCGAATGAAATGATACTGAACATCCATATGCTTTGTCCTTTCATGGAACACTAGAATTTTACACAAGTGCAAGGCACTTTGACTATCCAAAAATACCACAACCTGCTCATCCAATACCTTCAACTCTTCAAGCAACTCTTTGCACCACATAGCTTCCTTGATGGCCTCCGTAGCAGCTATGTACTCAGCCTCGGTTGTTGAGAGTGCTACCACTGGCTGCAACTGAGCCTTCTAACTTACACAACATCTATTTAAGTTAAAAAAAATATGAGGTAATCGATCTCTTTTTATCTCGGTCTGCTCCATAGTCCAAATCAGCAAAACCTTCAAGGCAGATGGGGCATTACCCCTCTTCTCATACACCAGCCCTACTTCTTGGCTTCCCTTCAAATACCTCAACAACCACTTCATCCCAAGCCAATGCTCCTTTTGAGATTACTCATAAACCTGCTGAGAACACTCATTGCATGAGCAATGTTGGGTCTAGTGCTTACCATGGTGTACATAACAGAACCAACAGCACTAGAGTAAGGGACTTTTTCCATTTCCTTCTTCTCCGCCTCCGATCTTGGACGTTGATCGCTAGAGAACTTGAAATGACTAGCAAGGGGAACCTTCACTGGTTTGCTATCTTCCATAGAGAATTTAGATATTATCTTCTCTATGTAGGAGGTTTGAGAGATCTTCAATCCATTTCTCTCCCTTTCCCGGATGATATACATCCCAAGGATCTTTAGTGCATGGCCAAGATCCTTCATCTCAAACTCCTCACTGAGTTGAGCCTTCAATTTATTTATCCTCTCCATGCTGCTCCTAACCAGCAACATGTCATCAACATAAATGAGGATGATCACCATTTCTTCAACCTTTTGCCCCTTATAGTACAAGCACGAATCATAGTAGCTCCTCATGAAACCCAAACTGATTACAAAGGAATCAAACCTCTTATTCCATTGCCTAGTTGATTGCTTCAGGCCATAGAGAGATTTCTTTAATTTGCACACTAACTCTCCCTGCCTTCTCTCTTCATAACCTTCGGGTTGCCTCATGAAAATGGTCTCATCAAGCTCTCCATGTAAGAATGTTGTCTTCACATCCATTTGCTCAATTTCCCAATCAAATTGGACCACCAATGCTAACACTATCCGGATCGTCTTGTACTTCACAACAGGTGAGAATATTTCGGTGAAATCTATGCCTTCTTTTTGTGTGAACCCCTTCGCCACCAGCCTAGCTTTATACTAGACTTCATCCCCTGGAGTATTCCTTTCTTTGATCTTGTAGAGCCATCTACAATCCACAACTCTCTGTTTTTCAGGTTTGAGCACCAACTCCCAAGAGTTGTTCTTCATCAAAGACTCCATTTCTTCCTCCATAGCCAGCTGCCACTTTGACAAATCCTTACACTCCATGGCATCCGTGTAAGTTTCTAGTTTAACCTCTCCTTCTCTCTAAGAAGCTGTTGCATCTGCAGCATTTACAAACCCATATCTCAAAGGTGGTCTAACCACTCTTCTTCCCCGGTCTCTTGTGAGTTGGTAGTCATTTACTGCATCAACCTCTTCTTGTTCAGCCTCTTCTTGAGTTTCTTAAGCTTGGCCTTCATCTAATGGCTCTACCTACTCCAAACCCTCTTGCCTCCTCTGCTCTACCTGAACCGAGTTCTCCTTGATGCAATGCTTCACAACTTTCAGACTGGTTTGCTCACTAGCCCCTACAGGCTTAGTTTTCTCCAAGTAGGGAAATAATAATTCATTAAAGATAACATCCCTACTTATGATCAGTTTCATGCCCTTCTTTTCTAAGGACCACAACTATATCCCTTAACCTCATCACCATATCCTAGAAATATACATTTTCAAGATCTAGGGCCAAGTTTATCCTCCTTTTGATGTGCATATGCTGCACACCCAAAAGTCCTTAGGTTGCTTAATTCAGGGGGTTTTCCACTCCACATCTCCATGGGAGTCTTGAGCTCTAAAGCTCTAGAGGGTGATCTATTTATCAAGTATGCGGCTGTAGCCACAGCTTCTCCCCAAAAATGTTTTGGTAACTTGAATCCTATTAACATGCACCTAACCTTCTCCATAAGGGTTCTATTTATTCTTTCAGCAACTCCATTTTGCTGAGGTGTTTTTACAACCATCCTATGCCTTAGAATGCCATTTAATTCACAGAATTTATCAAAATCATTATTGCAAAATTTTAAGCCATTATCGGTTCGTAAAGCCTTAACTACCCTACCCGTTTGAGTTTCTAGCAACTTCTTCCACACAACAAATTTATTCAAGGCATCGGATTTATTCCTAAGCAAATAAACCCACACTCTTCTTGAATAATCATCAATTAAAGACAGAAAGTAAAAGTTACCTCCCTGTGTTAGTGTTCTTGCTGGCCCTAAAGGTCCGAATGAATGTAATCAAGAATCCTTTTGGACTTATGCACTCCGGTGTTGAAGCTGACCCGATTTTGCTTCCCAAGAATGCAAATCACACAGAAATCCAGTTTTTCTACTTTGTCACCACCAAGTAGACCTTCCTTGCTAAGCACTTACAGGCCCTTTTCACTCATGTGACCCAAGCAAGTGTGCCAAAAGGGCTGCCTTGTCCATCTCAGCCATCAAGCTTGCTGCTTGATCATTAATTTCTGTCTCTCTGATCATCTCATAGAGTCCATTGTTTCTTACTGCCTTGATCACTGCTAAAGATCCCTTGGCCACCTTGATCTTTCCTCCCTCTACTTTGCATGTATACCCCATGGAATTCAGCTGCCCCAATGAGATCAAGTTCCTCTTCAAATCTGGAAGATATCTTACATTTCATAGCAGCCTTGTGACTCCATCAAACATTTTTAATTGAATGTCACCAATTCCTCTCACTTGGCAAGAATTGTCATTCCCCAAGAAGACCCTTCCATCATTGATCTCCTTGAAATTCTTGAACCATTCTTTGTGAGGGCACATATGATAAGTGCACCCAGAAGCAAGAATACACTTTCCACTACCTTGCCACATGCTCATATTTGAGCACACTACAAGAACATCATCTTGTTGTTCTCCTTTGGCAATCGAAGCCTCTCCATTTTTGGTGTGGCTTCTCCTCTCATCCCACATCCTCTTCTTGCAATCTTTCTTAAAATGGCCCTCCTTGTTGTAGTAGAAGCATCTCCTTTCTCCTTCAAGTCTTGTCTTGGAATGAGATCTCCCATGGTTCTGCCCTCTACCTCTTGATTTCTCCCGGTAGTTACCATGGTTGCTACTGCCATTCCAAGTTGCTGGCGTTCCTTTTATGAACAGCCCATCACCACTTGATGTCTCCTTCATCTTGGCCTTGAAATCATGTGCCCTTTATGGTATTGATCACAATTTCCTTTGTCAAAGTATCCCTTCCATACTCAATGGCATTAATCAAGTTATCAAAACAATCAGGAAAAGAATTTAACAAAATAACAGCCAATTGTTCATCCAAAAAAATAATGCTATAGCTATTCAAATCTTGAACTAGCTTATTAAAGACATCAAGATTATCTTGCAACTCTTTACTAGGGTTCATTTTAAAAGCAAAGATTCTTTTAAGAAGATAAATCTTTTTAGGAAGAGTTTTGGTAAGAAACAATTCATCTAGTTTCTTCCATATGACAGCCAGATCCTCCGAATCTCCGCACTCCCTTGTGACACTATTCGACATGTGCAAGAAAATGGTGCTGTAAGCCATCTTCTTCATCTCGGTCCGCTGGTCCTCCGTGACACTTGCTGGAAAAGCATCATCTTCTCCAATAGCTAAGTCCACTTTCTGTTGCATTAGAATAGCCTTGATCTTCTGCTTCCAAAGGGCAAAGTCTCCCTTTCCATCAAACTTCTCTACACAGAAATTTGAAGCCATCTTTTGCGGACAAGATCCCAGATTTATGCACTACCCACAAATGCTTTCTTCAACCTCAAGAACACAGACCGAAGATGGATCTTAACACCGTTCTTGAATCAACCTTTAAGAACACGATCAGATCTTGATATTTACACCGTTCTTGAATCACCCAAGAAGTTGATCTTTGATTCTTGGAGTCTTAGCTCCATCACCTTTTTGTTCTTGCTCTGATACCCAGCTGTGCAGCTCTGATACTACTGTCCAAAGCTTTGATACCACTGTTGGAAATCACCTTGACAAGATGCCCATGTGGTGATCTTCTAAACACCCAAGTCTAGAATGAGTTGTAGAAATAATTTCAGTAATCGAACACAAGAACAGAAAATTAAAGAAAGAAAGAAGACAAGCAATTTGTTATTGAGGTTCGGCAATGTGCCTACGTCCCCATGAGTTCCTCCAAACTCTCTGCACTATCTCAAATGGTTCTTACAAGTTACAGTAATCCCCTTCAAGAAACCAAGTTCTTGAAGACACCAAGAAGAGAAGAAAGAAGATTACAATGCTCTCTCTCTATGCTACTCTCTCTTTTTTACAACCAGCCTCACTACAAAGAGTCCCTATTGTGTTTATGTCTCTCACACAATTCTCTCTTGTATTTACAATTGATCTCACAATGTCACAACTTTCTCTTGTTCTATAAGTTTCTATGTGAAGAATGAGGCTAAGGAACCGCTTTTATGGCCATTCACTTCTTGGACATTCTTGTGAATCAATCTCCACCCTTTGATTATGATCTCCTTTTAATCTTAGCCCTTCATCATTATCTAAGTTGTTTTGTGCATTTTGGTATTGAGCACACACACTTTGGAGAGTCCTAAGTCATTCTGCCCATGTGTGCCTTGGTGCTCAACAGGGCACGCCTTGGCACTGGGGCAGAGTAAGCTTGTGAAGTCTCTAGTCGGCACGACACTGGGTGCTGGGCGCCTAGGCGCTGGTGTGCACCTGATGTGCAACACACTGGAGGGCGTGACATTGGTTTCTGGGCAGCTAAGTGCTGGTACACATCTGATGTGCAACACGCTGGAGGACGCGACGCGGCGCTGGCTTATGGGCGCCTAGGTGCTGGTGCTGTGCGCACACATTTCTGCCTGTGTGCAGAAGTCCACACACTAGTGCACATGGCCTTCCTTTGCTCCAAAATGATGTACACACATGTGTGCAACCTTCTAACTTGCTAAACTTTGATACTCCACCTTTGGTTTGGATTTTAACCATTTTAAAACCATGGTTGGACCTGTTTGAACCTTAGACAAATAACAACACATTCCTTCACTCTAGTATGCCTCGAGTCTTTATGCTTCAAGCAATGATAATTTTTTCTCCTCTTTTGAGCTTAAAGTACCTGAAAATGCACTGAAATAGATCAATGATGCAAGAATGATACTTTAGAGTTGTTAACATATAAAAGTGCAATTAAAACCTAGATCAACCCTAAAATGCTAACAATTAAGTACTGTTAAGATGCATTTTATGACTCTCATTAACACCTAAAACCCTAAAACCATCTGGTTTGGGAGTCATTAGCTAAACACTCGTTACAAGGGTAAATTAGAAAGCTTAATGGAACTGAACATGGAAAAGATCGCATGATAAAAGAAAAATAAAAGAAGCGAGCATTATGCCATTTTTGTTCTCTTTGATAAGGAATTCGATAAAGGTTTGGGCATCGAAACACTATACACTAAAATTATATGGAAGCCTCATCTTATACATACTAATTCATCACACACAAATCAAACTTGTGATGCCTTAAGCAAACCTTAGGTAAGTAACATGAGCTTTTAAAAATCCTTTTTCAATACAAAAATGTGTTTTTATTATAAGCTTACTCGTGAGCAGTTATCATGGTTTTATTCTCAACCCAAATTTTTGAATATCATGAAAATAACTTTATCTTTAATTTCATTTTAACATAGTCTTTTGTTTTGTATTGCTAAGGGACTAGCAATGTGAAGTTTGGGGGTGTGATAAGTGCTTAAATAGTCATATTTAAGCCCCTTAATTTACACTTGTTAGGCTCTTTATTTATCTATTTTAGTAGATTCTATTTCATTTTCGTGTTTTATGTGTTTTTCACAGGGCTTTGACAAAAAGATGATATTTTGGAGCTTTTAGGAGTAAAAAGTCAAGTTTTGCCATCCAGCAAGGTGCGCTTCCTTATGATCAAGCGCACTTGTAGAAGGCTCGAATGCACACTTTCGCTCGAGCACATCCCCGGAAACGGCGCCAAAAACTTGTTGCGCGATTATCTACCTAAATAAATATGAAAATAATCATACTTCTTTTACTTGCAAGTGCACAAGGTTAATGGTAGCATAATGTGCAAGTGTGAGATCATTTCCACAGGTATTGGTCAATTTCTATTTAGAATTAGTTTCTTCGTAGTAAAAAGAGAAATATGTATTGGTTGTGAGTTGCTAATAATAAGAACATAGAGCTGTGATATCCACCACTAATTATACTTTCCCACTAAGTAAGGTGCCAATGCTCTAGCCATATTATGAATATTTAATGGTTGCCAACCTAAGGGCTTGGTCCACACCTTAGGCTATTGATCTCCTTATGCAATGAGTTAGGCATGGTGTATACTCTAACTCTTTTCTCTCTTAAGGGATTCAGCATGGGTGTATACTGAGTTGTTCCTTAAGAGAGTATAAGGGTTGTGGAGATCGGCAACCACACAGGACTTAGGGCTTGGTCCGCTCCCGGTTTTCCATGTTGATTAACCCGAGAATCCTGTGTGGATATCTCTTGTTACTAATGTTGAACCCAAGACTCGGTCATCCAAATTTATTCAACTAACGAATCCATACCATATGCATACATTGATCAGACACACACATACGAGGAATTTAAATATAAATAAGTATTAATCAAGTTAAACATTCTAACATGGCTATAAGAAAAGGTAATTAATGAATATATAAGTGGAAAAGCATAAGTAGGGCTTCAATCGAGCCCTATAAGAGTTTAGTTAAACATACTAGTTAAACTAAACATTTTAAACATAATGAAAAAAACAGAAAAATAAAACCCGAAGAAGACTCGAGAGACGAGTCGTCAATTCCTCTCCTAATCTCGCTACTTCAAGTCTAAAACAAAAGGTATGGTTTATGTGTTTTACAAGGCTATATATAGGGCTCTAAGAGTGCCACGAAACCTTAATTTCCAATTTGAGGTCCAGAGACTTCTTTCCATATCTGGCTCTTCTGCCCTTGGAGTGTTTGCGCTCGAGCGCATCCCACATACGATCGAGCGCAAACACTCCAGGGGTAGCAGAGCCAGATATGGAAAGAAGTCTCCGAACCTCAAATTGGAAATTAGGGTTTTGGGGCACCCTTAAAGCCCTATATATAGCCTTATAAAACACATAAATCTTTCCTTTTGTTTTAGACTTGAAGTAGCGAGCTTAGGAGAGGAATTGACGACTCGTCTCCCAAGTCTTCTTCAGGTTTTATTTTCTATTTTTTTCATTATGTTTAGAATGTTTAGTTTAACTAGTATGTGTACCTAAACTCTTATAGGGCTCGATTGAAGCCCTAGTTATGCTTTTCCACATATATATTCATTGATTACCTTTGCTTATAGCCATGTTAGAATGTTTAACTTGATTAATAACTGTTTATATTTAAATTCCTCATATGTGTATGTCTGATTAACGTATAGATTCGTTAGTTGAATCAATTTGGATGATCGAGTCTTGGGTTCAACATTAGTAACAAGAGATATCCACACCGGGTTCTCGGGTTAATCAACACGAAAAACAGGGAGCGGACCAAGACCTAGGTCCCGTGTGGTTGCCGATCTCCACAGCCCTTATGCTCTCTTAAGGAACAACTCAGTATACACCCATGCTGAATCCTTTAAGAGAGAAAAAAGTTAGAGTATACACCATGCCTAACTCATTGCATAAGGAGATCAATAGACTAAGGTGTGGACCAAGCCCTTAATGTTGGCAACCATTAAATATTCATAATATGGCTAAAGCATTGGCTCTTTACTTAGTGGGAAAGTATAATTAGCGGTGGATATCACAGCCCTATGTTCTTATTATTAGCAACTCACAACCAACACATATTTCTCTTTTTACTACGAAGAAACTAATTCTAAATAAAAATTGGCCAGTCCCTGTGGAAATGATCTCGCACTTGCACACTATGCTACCATTGACCTTGTGCACTTGCAGGTAAAACAAGTACAATTATTTGTATATTTATTTAGGTAGATAATCACACAACACTAAGGAACAAAAAGTGAAGATCTGTAAACCAGCAGAGGTGCGCTCAAGCGCACCTCTATTGTGATCGAACGCACAAGCACTCGTCCATACACTTAGAAAGCTCGATTGCACCCATGCGCTTGAGTGCAGACCCATGTGATCGAGCGCACACGCACCAGAGGCGGTAGAGCCAAATTTAGAAAGAAGTCTACAGACTTTAAATTAGAAATTAGGGTTTCGGGGCACCCTTAGAGCTCTATATATAGACTTGTAAAGCACAGAAAACATACTTTGGATTTTACCTTTTGATTTTGCTTGAAGTTGTAAGCTTTGGAGGAGAATTGACGACTCTTCTCTAGGGTTTATTCCTTCCTCTTTATTTTTATTTTATGAATATGTTTAGCATCACAACCATGTGTAACCAAACCCTAGTAAGGGCTTGGTTGAAGCCCTAATTATGTTTAACCAATAATTCAGTATTGGTTCCTTTACAATATTTATGTTGTGATTCTTGATTTGATTAATGCCTGTTTTTATTTAAATTCCTCACTTGTATGTGTCTGATCAACGTATGCATGTGGTATGGATTAGTTAGTTAAATCAATTTGGATGACCGAGTCCTGGGTTTAACAATAGTAACAAAAGATATCTTATCCGGATTCTTGGGTTAATCAACATGGGTAACCGGGAGCGGACCAAGCCCTAGGCCTCATGTGGTTATCGATTTCCACAGACTTTATACTATCTTAAGGAACAACTCAGTATACACCACGCTGAATCCCTTAAGAGAGAAAAGAGTTAGAGTATACACCATGCCTAACTCATTGCATAGGGAAATCAATAGCCTAAGAAGCAGACCAAGTCCTTAGGTTAACAACCAGTAGGTATTCATAGCATGAGTAGAGCTTTGCCATATTGTTTTGTTCGGGTAGCATGATTAGTTGTGGATACCAAGTCCCTACGCCTCTATCATTATTATTAATCTAGACTCAATATTTATTTCTATCTATTTTTACTTTGTGAAATTAATTCTAAATCAAAATTCACCAATCCTTATGGAAATGATCTCGCACTTTCACACTATGCTACTGTTGACCTTGTGCACTTGCAAGTAAAACAAGTTCGATTATTTTCTTAATAATTTAGGTAGATAAGCGCACAACAAGTTTTTGACACTGTTGCCGAGGATTGCGCAAAATTTCTTTTTAGAATTATTTTCATTTAGTTTAGTAATTTTTATTTATTTATTATGTTTTATTTTTATCAAAAATCTAAAATCTAAAATTTTAAGTTTTTGTTTTTTTTCCTTTATTTTTGTTTCATCCAAAACCTAATCTATTTTCTTTTTTTTTTTCTATTTCAGGCACTCCAGCAGAACTCTCTGTACCACTTGCGATCGAGCACACCCCTCTGTGCGATCGAGCGCACTTGAGGCAGAGAGTCACCTAGGCAACAGTATTGAACTGCTGCACTGAGGCAATTGTTACTGATTCATGCACGGGCTTCGATCCAGACATCCAACATTCTTTCCCCTCGATACCAAGCTTAAGTGAACTATCTGACAAAGGCTTAGAGACAACTATGAAGAGGTGGAAGAAGAAATCAAGGAAGAAGCACGAATGGCAGAACATATCAAAAATCAACAACCACCTAAGCGGAGACCGATTAAACAATCTTTCATCCCATAGAGCCTCGACCAGCCATCTTGCATTGCTTATCAACTAGAGGCGAAAGGAAACTACTACATATCTCCGCAGATACTCAGTGCATTAACTCACTTTAGGGGTACAACTAATGAGGATCCACACTTACACCTTTTAGAGTTCTTCGATCTCTGCAAATTCCAGCACATCCGAGGCTTAGGCCAAGAAGTAATCAGGTTAATTCTTTTCCTTTTTTCCTTAAGAGATAATGCTAAACTGTGGTACAATTCATTGCCTGCAGTTTCTATCCCCACTTAGGAGGAGTTGACCAACAAATTCCTAAGGAAAATTTTTCCAGCCCAAAAAATGAGGCAAATGAGAAAGGAGATTCAATCTTTCCGACAAAAGGATGGAGACCTATTCTTTGAGGCTTGGGGACATTTCAACAAGCTGCTACTCAAATGCCCACATCACAATCTACCTCAGGATGAATTGGTACAAGCTTTCTATGAAGGTTTAAATGATACTAATAAAAGTATTGTGGATTCAGGTTGTAGAGGAGTGCTGATGGAGAAAAGCAGCGAAGAAGCCATGGAGCTATTCGAGACCTTAAGTGAACACACCCAGCAATTCTCCTCTCGAGGTAGACATGAAACCAAGAGCAAAGGTATGTATGAGGTGAACCTAAATGGAGGATCTTCTACCCAAATAGATGCTGTGGAGAGGAAACTAGATCTGCTAGTTAAAGCCATGGCTACTCAGAATACATCACCTAATCCACTAATGGAACAGCTAGAAAACTAATAACCACCTGAGCAAAGACCTATGAAGCAATCCTTCAACCCACGGAACCTCAACCAGCCATCATGCCTTGCTTATCAACCAGAGGCGGAAGGCAATTACTATATATCTCTGCAGATACTTAGTGGCTTGACTCATTTTAGGGGTACACTTGCTGAGGATCCACACTTGCACCTTCGGGAATTCTTTAACCTCTGCAAGTTCTAGAACATCCAGGGCCTAAATCAAGAGGGAATCAGGTTAATTCTTTTCCCTTTTTCATTAAAAGATAAAGCTAAGTTATGGTATAATTCATTACCTGCAGATTCTATCCACACTTGGGAAGAACTATTCAGTAAGTTCCTAAGAAAAATTTTCACAACACAAAAGACAAGGCAGATGAGGAAAGAGATTCAATATTTCCAACAGAGAGATGGAGACCTTTTCTTTGAAGCATGGGGACACTTTAATGAGTTGCTTCTCAAATGTCCACATCGCAATCTACCTCAAGATGAGCTGGTTCTAGCCTTTTATGAAGGTCTAAATGACATAAATAAACGTATTGCAGATTTAGGTTGTGGAGGTGTGCTGATAGAGAAGAGCAGTGAAGAAGTTATGGAGCTGTTTGAGGCATTAAGTGAGCACACCCAACAATTCGCATCCAGAGGGATAGAAGGAGTAAAGAGCAAGGGCATGTATGAAGTTAACTTAATTAGTGGAATTTTAATTCAGATGGTTGCTATGGAAAGGAAGCTAGATATTCTTGTAAAAGCCATGACTGCTCAGAACACCTCACCAAGTCCACAAGCCACACAATGCCAAGTATGTGCTTTATGTTCTCAATTTGATCACACTTCTGAGACTTGCCATTTATATTTATTTATAGATCCCGAGCAAGCAAACTATGTGGGATCAAATGGTGCATATATAGATATCTACAATACTGGATGGCGAAAGCACCCCAATCTCTCATGGAGCAACAATCAAAATCCCTTGAACCTTCAAGGGCAACAAAGGAACTTCCACCAAGCAGCCCAACCAGTTCAAGAGTCAAAGAAGAGTGACCTAGAGAGTATGGTAAAGCAACTGATAACATCACAAGAACAGTTTATGGCAGATGGAAGGAAAATTCAAACTGAGCAAAGACAAACAATTGTAAAGCATGAGAAAACCATCCAAAGACTGGAAGCACAAATGGGCTAAATGGCTAAGGAGCTAAGTGGACGAAAGCAAAGAGAATTTCCAACCCAAACAATGCCTAATCCTAGAGGAAATCAACAACTGAAGGTCGTTACAACTCTCAGAAATGGTAAGATCATAGGAGTTAATGAGCCAGCACAAGCATCTCCAGCTAAGCCATCCACATCCAAGGTAAATGAAATGGAGAAGTGGAATGCACTACCATTCCCTCAAAGGTTAGTAAAGCCAAAGAAAGATAAATTGCTTGATATTTTTGAAACTTAAAGAAAAGTAGATATTAACATTCCTTTATTAGATGCAATCAAACAAATTCTTGCTTATGCTAAATTTTTAAAAGATTGTTGCACTAATAAAAGAAAGTTTCAGGAGCATGAAACAGTGGCTCTAACTGAAGAGGTAAGTGTGGTATTGCTAAGAAAACTACCACCAAAGCTAAGAGATCTAGGTAGTGATAAGAGTCATAAAATGCATCTTAACAGTACTTAATTGTTAGCATTTTAGGGTTGATCTAGGTTTTAATTGCACTTTTATACCTTAATAACTCTAAAGTGATATTCTTAGATCATTGATCTATTTCGGTGCATTTTTAGGTACTTTGAGTTTAAAAGAGATGAAAAATCTATCATTGCTTAAAGCTCAAAGATTCCATGCGTATCAGAGTGAAGGAGTGCTTCTGAAAGGACAAGATGAAGGGTTTATAGGCAAGGAAGCCTTCTGTGTGTGCCTAGGTGCCCAGAGCAAGCACCAGGCAGACCTATAGCCTGGATTAGCCAAGGCTGCGGTGCCCAGAGCAAGCACTAAGCAGAGCCGTGGCCTAGACCAGCCAGGGCCGCGGTGCCTAGAGGCACACCTAACCAAGGATCAGGTAGGGCTGCGGCGCATATAAGTGAGAGCCGCGGCGCGCACACGATTCCCATCTCCGAGTTATGACCTAATTAGGACTTTAATGATTGTTTAAACCTTAAAACATCTTTGGACCTTTTGTATTAAAAATAGATCACTTAGGGTTTGAGAAGAAGACATTGATTAGAGGCTAGAGGCCGGGGAAAGCATCATGAAGGCTACCATATTCTCCCCCATGGTCAACTAATCTCCAAGCAAGGCGAAGGGATGAATTCCTAGATGTAGTCATTCTTATTTTCCATTATTGATTCAGTTGTAGTTTGGTTTTATTGTCAAAACATTGTTATGACTTACTCTTTGATTTAATTAGAAGATTTTCTCTTAATCCGGTGATTGCTTCTTTCTCCTCCATATAAGTCTAGTTATGCTCTTCTTATATGTATTTGTTGAGGTATGATTGAGTTCGGTAGATTTATTTTATAGATTTGTCCATTACTGCGATATTGTCATTAAGATATATTGTCGTTTCTTGATAATCTATAAGATAGGTCATGTATGCTTGAATCGAAAGTAAGGAGTATTTCATAGCAATTACATCAGGGTTTTCACATGCTTTGATTGAATATTTGCCGATTGCTTGTTTGGGATGTGAAACTAGTAAGCGAGATAAAAACAATTGAATCAAGATTTGGATAAGGCAACAAACCTAGGGAGGATTCTGGGACCCTTGTTATTTATCCATTACATTTACACTACTTCACATTACTTCAATATAAAAACTCAAATTCTCTCGTTTAACTTTTATCGTTCGTTTTAAGGTTTGCACTTTCTCTTGTAGATTGCTTATCTCCCTGTGGAATCGACACTCCAAAGTTGTGCTACAACTACCTCATTATAGTTTGGGCGTAACCAAATTTTGGCACCGTTTCCGGGGAGACGCACTTAGGTACAAGGAATATTATCAACCTTGAGACATGACGGTAAAAGAATTGTAGATAGTTTTTTTTTCTTTTCAGTAGTTTGTAAAAGCGGTAACTTTGTTCCTTCTTTTAGTTTGCTGCATCAATTTTATTCTTTCTTTTTATAGTATTTTTTTTTATTATTTTGTGATCTTGCATGCCTCGATATAGAGAAACTTTAGGTAAATTTGCTTGTAAGCCTATGTTAGAGTCAGAATTAAATTCTTTTGCAAATCTTTTATTTGACAATCCATCTAGTCCCGAAGAGATGAGTGAACACGAAGATCAACCCCCTAGGACCCTTCAGGATTACCTCCACCCTACATGAACAACCACACCATCATGCATCATGTTTCCAGCCAATACTCACCATCAAGATTTTAAAACAGGGATGATACAATTACTCCCTACGTTTCATGGCTTGGAAAGTGAAAACCCATATGTGCACATTAGGGAATTTGAAGAAGTAGTTGCGACTTTTCATAGTGAAGATGCAACTGTTGACATTGTGAGATTTAAGTTCTTTCCTTTCACTTTGAAGGATAGAGCTAATAGTTGGCTATACTCATTGAGACCACGATTTATTGGGTCATGGACTGAGATGACTCAGATCTTCTTTAATAAATACTTCCCCCAACATAAGACCAATGCTTTAAAAAGGCAAATCTCCACCTTTGCACAAAAAGATAGTGAGACTTTGTATCAGTCTTGGGAGAGATTTAAGGAGTTGTTAAGTATGTACCCTCACCATGGGTATGAGAATTGGCGCTTAGTGAGCTATTTTTATGAGGGACTTACATATAGGGAGTGCCAATTTGTAAAGACGGTGTGTAATGGTGACTTTTTACAAAAAGATCCTGATAAAGGCTATAGAATACCTCAACGAGCTTGCTGAAAAAAGCTCACATTTGGATTGGACCTAGTGCTACTGAAAGCACAAATAGGTCACGACCTATAGGGAACCCAAATAATGGTGGAATTTACCATCTTAGAGAAGAGGACAACCTAAAAGCTAAGGTCGAGATGCTCACTACGAAATTAGATGTGGTAAAGACTAAGAGCTTATAGCAAACACACGTAGCTAATTATGCAAGGTCTTTTGAACCATGTTTTGTGTGTGGCGGGGTAGATCATCTCACCCAAGAATGTCCCACATTTGCGGAGACAAGAGGGGTGCATGAGGAACAATGTAATGCCTTAGGTATGTACAAGATGCCTTTTTCACCTTTCTCTGATACCTATAATCTGGAGTGGTGGAATCACCCCAATCTTAGCTGGAAATCTAAAAACCAGCCGCCTACACAACCCCCTAGATCATATCCTGCACCATATTATGCACCTGCACCCTCTAGGAGTCCTTTAGAAGAAACTTTGCATGCTTTTATTGAGGTACAGTGTAAGACTAATGAAAGAATTGAATCTTTGATTATGCAGGTTGTTGAAGAACATAAGGATTTAAATAGCCAAGTGTCCAAATTGATGAGCTCCTTGAGTATAAATGAGTGAGGTAAGTTCCCTTCCCAAGCTCAGTCCACACACCATGGACAACACTTGGCGCAAAAGAATTTGAAAGCAGTGAATGTCATTGTGAAACAAAGTGTTAAGTCATTACACATCCCAACACCGAACAAATCAGAGGATGTGGACGAAAGCCACCAAGTATATATGATTGACTCAGCCATGGAAAAGGTCCATCACCTTAATCCATTGGAGCCAATCCACACCCATGGTTTCACAAGAGTATATATTGAGCCAGAATCTATAGATGTTACTAATGACATCCTTGAGGCCTCTCCAAAGCATACAAGCACCAAATTTGGTAGTGAAGCAGTTGCTGGTGCATTCAACCTATGTTTGTCTAGGAGGGAATAAGAACGTCTGGCTGAAGATGTAAAACTTAGTGCTCATGGGAGGCACCCCACAGCATATCCTTTTATTGTTTTCATATTTCTATTTCTTTTTTGTTATTAGTATTTTGTTGTTTTTCAGGGACAAATATACAAAGTAGTTCAAATGGTGGTGCACAATTTTCAGCTTCTGTACCCTTTTGGTTACAAAGGGAGTTTTCTTTACTCTTTATTTTACATTGAGGTTAATGCAATTTTTCAGTTGGGGGTGGAGGAAACGTATTTCTTCCTTTCATTAAACTGCTTGGTGTCATTTTCCCTTTTCGTTTGTTTTTAGCATGCTTTGTGTTAGCCTTGGAGTTAATTCACATGTCAATGATATGAACTTAATTGAGATAGCATATAGCATTTAGAAGAAATTAAATCTTGCTTCGGTTTGAGACTAATTTAAGTGTCAATCTTCATTTGGTTTGAGACTCTAGTTTACGGTAAGATTGCATGATTAGTCTAAAACATTTAGAGAAGTTTTATGTGTGATTGTTTGTGAATACTTTTGCGGTCTCGACAAGCTCTAGAACTTATTTGATAATCACTTGAGGCGAATTCCTAGAATGCACATTACTTAGGATATGATATAGGTTATTTTTGAACCGTTTGAGCCTTTCAAACTTCCAATTGCTATAGTTATCGCTAGTCACCTGTTTGAGCCTTTTTCTTGAAAAGGAATTTGAGCCTTGTTTCTTTTGATAACCCATTTACTTACCCTTATGAGCCCAAAAATATTTTATCCTTACCCTTCTTGTAAAAGAACTTAGTCATACACATTTGTTGCGAAGCACTTGAGAGGAGTAAGGATAGAAATATGAAAAAAAGTATTACTACCACAACCCAAGTACATTAAAGGAGATAAGTTGGGGGTTGTGGAGAATAAAAGAAAAAGAAAAGAATGAAAAAGAAGGTGAATGGTCTTATGCCAAAATAGAAAAGAAAAGAAAAAAAAAAGAGAAGAAAAAGAAAAGTGAAGTATGGCAAAGAAAGAAGAAAAGAAAAAGAAAAGTGGTGACTTATTGATTATGCCAAAAGTATGACGTAGTAGTTGTAGTACAGCTTTGGGGTGTCGATTCCACAGAGAAACAAGATAACTACAAGAGAAGGTGTGAACTTTAACACAAACGATAAAAGTTAAACGAAAGAATATGAGTTTTTGATAGTGAAAGAGTTGTGTAAATATTTGAATAATATAATGGAAGCAACAAGGTTATTGGAATCCTCCCTAGGTTTGTTGCCTTATTCCAATCTCAATTTAGTTATTTTTATCTCGATTGCAAGTTTCACATCCCAAACAAGCAATCGGCAAATATTCAATCAAAGCACATATATAAACCCTAATGCAATTGTTATGAAATACTCTTTACTTTCAAGCACACATGACCTAACTTATTGATTATCAAAAAAACGACAATATTTCATAATGACAATACTGCAATAATGGACAAATCTATAAGAAAAATCTACCGGACTCAATCACACCTCAACAACATCACATAAGAAGAGCATGACTAGACTTACATGGGGGAGAAAGATGCAACCACCGGACTAAGGGGAAATCTTCTAATTAGATTAAAAAGTAAATCATAACAATGTTTAATGATAATAAATCCATACTACAACTGAATCTAGAAAAGAAAATAAGAACAACTACACCTAGGGATGCATCCCTTTGCCTTGCTTAGAGATTAGTTGGCGATAGGCCTCATGCTTTCTTGAGTTACCTCCGGCCTCTCAATGATCTCCCCTTTGGTAGCAAAGCTTCGGAGATTCCTCAGCTTGCCCTCCAAAAGTTCTCTGAATTCCTCCTAAAGGCCCTATTGATTGCTCCTAAAGGCCCTCTGGATCTGATCCCAGTTCATTTCCAAAGTTGAAGTGGAGAGGGGCTTTTATAGGAAAACTCCCGGAGTACTATATGTTTTCTAACTGATGTGGGATTCTGCTTGAGTGCGCTCGATCGCAGTTTGGTGCTGCAAAGTACTTATAGTCGATGTGGGATGGTGCTTATGTGCTCGATCATGGGATGTTGCACTCGCGCGCAAGTGTGCTCGATCGCACCGCTTCTGCGCTCGATTGCAGTGCAGACAGCAGCTCTTTGCTCTTTTAAGCTCAACAGCTCCCAAAGTGCTTCCTTTTACTTAAAAACCTACAAAACATAGAAAACCAAAAAAATACATAAAATAAAGTGAAATAACATAACTATGAACCTAACAACTGTAAATTAAGGGGCTTAAATATAACTATTTAAGCACTTATCACACCCCCCAACTTATATATTGCTAGTTCCTTAGCAATACAAAACTAAAACTAAATGAAAAACAAAGAACATAAAGATAAATCCATCATTCATGGTATCCTAAAATTTTAGCATCACACAAAACCATGATATTCAATCATGAGCAAACTTTAAATGTAAACCCATCTTCGCAATGAATAGGAATTTTAAAATATAATTACTTACAAAAGGCAGGCTAAGGCATCACAAGTCTGACTCAGTGTAAAGTGAATTAGCATAAAAAGATGAGGCTTCTAAATAATTTCAAAGTGTAATGTTTCTATGTCTCAAGATTCACAGAATTTCTCATCAGAATGAACAATGATGGCATAGTTTTATTTTCTTTTATCTTTTATTTTAAGGCTTTGCTATGTTTAGTTCCCTTAAGCTTTCTAATTGACCCATGAAGCGAGTGTTGAGTCAATGACTCCCAAAACAGATGGCATTAGGCCATTAGGTGTAAAGACACCCCTAAGGACTTACTAACTCGAGTCAAAAAGGCTACGAAACCAAACTGGCCTTAATGCTACCAAGCAAAATTCTCACCTTTTGACGTGAACGCTCACTGCTTACTGAGGCAAGAGGTCCAGTTACTTAGCGAAAATTTTCTCAATGATCATTATGAGAAAAATTCCCACCTTTTGACATGAACACTCTCTGCTTACTGAGGCAAGAGGTCCAGTTACTCAGTGGAAAGTTTATCAATGATCATCATTAGCATTTTTCTCTCCCTTTTTTTTCTTTTTTATATAATTTTTCTACGTTTCTATGCCCATGTGTTCATCTAACAAGTCATCCAATTTCAGTTAAGCCATGGAAATATACACATTAAAATCACATGTCATACCTCACACTATTTTGTGCTAATGTGCTCATGTCAGATTAGCTCAAACATGTGAATTCTCAAATGCCTAAAGTAAGTAACAGAATTTTAAAACCATATCATCAAATCATGTGTTCAATATTTTAAGCTCACCAATGACATCACATCACAGTATTGTTTAGATCAACCAAAATTTCAAAAATAACATGAACATGCATTTATCTTTTCTTTTAAACAAACTAGGACAAAGTGTGTGAATGTGTCTCCCATACCCCCAAACTTAAATTACACAGTGTCCCCAATGTGTGAATAACATGAAAAGAGCTGACCTAGGAGATGGAGAACTAATTGGAGTGGCATGGCTCATAGCATACCCCCAAACTTGAATTGATGCACACATTGTCCCTAAAAAATTATTACTAAAATAATACTGGAAAACAAAAATAACTAACAAGAAATAGGGAAAACAATAAAAATATAAAGGATAAGCTGTGGGGTGCCTCCCATGAGCGCTAAGTTTTACATCTTCAGCCAGACACTCTTAGTCCCTCTTAGAAAAGCATAAATTACATGCACTTGCAACTGCTTCACTGCCAAATTTGATGCTTGCATGCTTTGGAGAGGCCTCAAGGATGTTATCAGTAACATATGCAGATTCTAGCTCGATAATTGCTCTTGTGAAACCATGGGTGTGGATGGACTCCAATGGATTAAGGTGATGGACCTTTTCCATGAGTGAGTCAATCATGTACACTTGGTGGCTCTCGTCCACATCCTCTGATTTGTTTGTTATTGGGATGTGTACTGACTTAGCACTTTGTGCCACAATGGCATTCATCTCCATTAAATTCTTTTGAGCCAAGTGTTGATTATGGGGTGTGGAATGAGCTTGGGAAGGGAGCTTACCTCGCTCATTCACACTCAAGGAACTCATTAATCTGGACACTTGGCTCTTTAAATCCTTATGTTCTTCAACAACCTGCGTAATCAAAGATTCAATTCTTAGATTAGTCTTACCCTGTGCCTCAATAAAAGAATGCAAAGTTTCTTCTAAAGGACTCCTAGAAGGTGCATGTACATTATATGGTGCAGGATATGAGCTAGGGGGTTGTGCAAGCTGCTGGTTTTCAGACTTCCAGCTGAAATTGGGGTGATTGCGCCACTCCAAATTATAGGTATCAGAGAAGGGTAAAAGAGACTTCTTGTACATACCTAAGGCATTACATTGTTCCTCATACATCCCTCTCATCTCTGCAAATGTGGGACACTCTTTGGCGAGATGATCTACCCCGCCACACACAAAACATGGTCCAAAAGACCTTGCATGATTAGCTACGTGTGTGGGCTGTAAGCTCTTAGTTTTTAACGCATCTAGTTCCCTAGTGAGCATCTCAACTTTAGCTTTTAGGTTGTCCTCTTCCCTAAGCTAGTAAATTCCACCACCACTTGGGTTTCCTATAGGTCGTGACCTATTTGTGCTTTCAGTACCACTAGGTCCAGTCCAAGCGTGAGCTTTTTCAGCAAGCTCATTGAGGTACTCTATCGCCTCATCAAGATCCTTTTGTAAAAATTCACCATTACACATCATCTCTACAAATTGGCGCTCTCTATATGTAAGTCTCTCATAAAAATAGCTCACTAAGCACCAATTCTCATACCCATGGTGAGGGTACATACTCAACAACTCCTTAAATCTCTCCTAAGACTGATACAAAGTCTTACTGTCCTTTTGTGCAAAGGTGGAGATTTACCTTTTTAAAGCATTGCTTTTATGTTGGGGAAAGTATTTTTAAAGAAGACCTGAGTCATCTCAGTCCACGACCCAATAGATCATGGTCTTAGTGAGTATAGCTAACTCTTAGGTCTATCCTTCAAAGAGAAAGGAAAGAACTTAAGTCTCACAATGTCAGCAGTTGCACCTTGACTATGAAAAGTCGCAACTACTTCCTCAAAATCCATAATGTGCACATATGGGTTTTCATTTTTCATGCCATGAAATGTAGGGAGTAACTGTATCATCCCTATTTTAAGATCTAGTTAGGGAGTATTGGCTGGAAACATGATGCATGATGGTGTGGCTATGCGTGTAGGGTGGAGGTAATCCTGAAGGGTCCTAGTGGGTTGATCTCCGTGTTTACTCATATCTTCAGGACTAGATGGATTGTCAAATAAAGGATTTAAAAAGTTTGATTCTGACTCTAGCACAGGCCTACAAACAAATCTACCTAAAACATCTCTATATTTGATCATCCAAGGTCATAAAATAATAAAAGTACTATAAAAGGAAAGAAGGGAAAAAGAAAAAAAATTAATGCAGCAAGCTAAAAGAAAGAACAAAGTTACCGCCTTTACAAACTGCCAAAAGGAAAAACTATCTATAATTCTTCTACCGTCTTGTCTCAAAGTTGACAATCTTCCTTGTTCTTAAGCGCATCTCCCCGGCAACAGAGCCAAAGTTTGATTACGTCCAAAGTATAACGCGATAGTTGTAGTACAACTTTGGGGTGTCGATTCCACAGGAAAACAAGATAACTACAAGAGAAGGTGTGAACTTTAACACAAATGATAATAGTTAAACGAAAGAATTTGAGTTTTTGATAGTGAAAGAGTTGTGTAAATATTTGAATAATATAATGGAAGCAACAAGGTTCTGGGAATCCTTCCTAGGTTTGTTGCCTTATTCTAATCTCAATTAAGTTGTTTTTATCTTGATTGCAAGTTTCACATCCCAAACAAGCAATCGACAAATATTCAATCAAAGCACATATATAAACCCTAATGCAATTGTTATGAAATACTCTTTACTTTCAAGCACACATGACCTAACTTATAGATTATCAAAAAAACGACAATATATCATAAAGACAATACTGCAGTAATGGACAAATCTATAAGAGAAATCTACCGGACTCAATCACACCTCAACAACATCACATAAGAAGAGCATGACTAGACTTATATTGGGGAGAAAGATGCAACCACCGGACTAAGGGAAAATCTTCTAATTAGATTAAAAAGTAAATCATAACAATGTTTAATGATAATAAATCCATACTAAAACTGAATCAAGAAAAGAAAATAAGAGCAACTACACCTAGGGATGCATCCCTTTGCCTTGCTTGGAGATTAGTTGGCCATGGGGCTCATGCTTTCTTGAGTTGCCTCCGGCATCTCAATGATCTCCCCCTTGGTAGCAAAGCTTCGGAGATTCCTCAGCTTACCCTCCAAAAGTTCTCCGGATTCCTCCTAAAGGCCCTCTGGATTGCTCCTAAATGCACTCTAGATCTAAATCCAGTTCTTTTCCAAAGCTGAAGTGGAGAGGGGCTTTTATAGGGAAACTTCCAGAGTACTATGTGTTTTCTAACCGATGTGGGATTCTGCCCTAGTGCGCTCGATCGCAGCTTGGTGCGCTCGATCACATTTGGTGCTGCAAAGTACTTCTAGTCAATGTGGGATGGCGCTTATGCGCTCGATTGTGAGATGTTACGCTCGCGCGCAAGTGCGCTCGATCGCACCGGTTCTGTGCTCTATCGCAGTGCAGGCAGCAGCTCTTTGCTCTTTTAAGCCCAATAGGTCCCAAAGTACTTCCTTTTATTTAAAAACCTACGAAACATAGAAAACCCAGAAAATACATAAAATAAAGTGAAATAACACAACTACGGACCTAACAACTGTAAATTAAGGTGCTTAAATATGACTATTTAAGCACTTAAATATGACTATTTAAGCACTTATCACTTATCGAGAGATATGCCCTTATAAAAATGATTGAAAGAGTTGGGTGTTGAAGTAAGGTTATCCAGTGCTTAAAAATGGTTGTGTTTAAAGCTAAGAGATTGAGTTCTTTTACTTGTAAATCCTTCCCATTCTTCCTTAACCTTTACCTTAGCCTAACGTTACAAGCTTATTAAAGACCTATTGATCCAATGTAGTGTGATTTTTCTATAATAGTGGAGAGTGATTTGAAAAATAAGCCTATGGAGCTTGATTTGTGATTGATGTCACGCAATTTATTATGTTTTTAGAGGCCAAGACTTGTATTGATGAATGTTATACATAAAATTATCCGAGTGTTCGGATTAATGGATTGTGGTAAAATGGATGTTAAGAGTCGATAACAATTTTAAGATTGATGTTTGAATTACTTTTGGACTTGGGTGATATTTAATGATTCTATGTGTGTGTGCTATGTGTGATTTCTGAGACAAAAAGTGAATTGCACCTAGTTTAACACTAAGTTTGTTTTGATTCCTACCATAGAATTCATCTCTTGTTTTCGCTTGAATTGCCAGGGACTAGCAATAAGCTAGTTGAAGGTTGTGATAAAAGTCATAAAATGCATCTTAGCAGTACTTAATTGTTAGCATTTTAGGGTTGATCTAGGTTTTAATTGCACTTTTATACCTTAATAACTCTAAAGTGATATTCTTGGGTCATTGATCTATTTCGGTGCATTTTTAGGTACTTTGAATTTAAAAGAGATGGAAAAGTTATCATTGCTTAAAGCTCAAAGATTCCATGCATATTGGAGTGAAAGAGTGCTTCCGAAAGGACAAGATGAAGGGTTTATAGGCAAGGAAGCCTTCAGTGTGCGCCCAGGCACCCAGAAGAGAGAGCCTACGTGCCCAGAGCAAGCACCAGGCAGAGCCGCAGCCTAGAATAGCCAGGGTTGTGGTGCCTAGAGGCACACCTAACCAAGGATCAGGTAGGCCCGCGGCGCACATAAATGAGAGCCGTGGCGCGCACACGATTCTCTTCTTCGAGTTATGACTTAATTAGGACTTTAATGATTGTTTAAACCCTAAAAAACCCTTGGACCTTTTTTTATTATAAATAGATCACTTAAGGTTTGAGAAGAAGACATTGATTAGAGGCCAGAGGCCGGGGAAAACATCATGAAGGCTGCCACATTCTCCCCCATGGTCAACTAATCTCCAAGCAAGGCGAAAGGATAAATCCCTAGGTGTAGTTGTTCTTATTTTCCATTATTGATTCAGTTGTAGTTTGGTTTTATTGTCAAAACATTGTTATGACTTACTCTTTGATTTAATTAGAAGATTTTCTCTTAATCCAGTGATTGCATCTTTCTCCTCCATATAAGTCTAGTCATTCTTTTCTTATGTGTATTTGTTGAGGTGTGATTGAGTTCGGTAGATTTATTTTATAGATTTGTCCATTACTACGATATTGTCATTGAGATATATTTTCGTTTCTTGATAATCTATAAGATAGGTCATGTGTGCTTGAATCGAAAGTAAAGAGTATTTCATAGCAATTACATTAGGTTTCTCATATGCTTTGATTGAATATTTACCGATTGTTTGTTTGGGATGTGAAACTAGTAATCGAGATAAAAAAAAACTAAATCAAGATTGGGATAAGGCAACGAACCTAGGGAGGATTCCGGGACCCTTGATATTTATCCATTATATTTACACTACTTCACATTACTTCAATATCAAAACTCAAATTCTCTCGTTTAACTTTTATCGTTCGTTTTAAGGGTTGCACTTTCTCTTATAGATCGCTTGTCTCCCTGTGGAATCGACACCCCAAAGCTGTGCTACAACTACCGCATTATACTTTGGGCGTAATTAGGTAATTTTACAATTCCTTGCAGGATAGGTGACCAGTTTTTTGAGCGTGCACTATTGGATTTAGGAGCAAGTGTCAATTTGCTGCCATACACTGTAGTTGAAAAGCTAGGTTTGGGGGAGCTTTAACTAACCTCCATCACTTTGCAATTGGCAGACAGAAGCATCAAAAGACTAAGAGGAATTCTTGAGGATGTCTTGGTAAAGGTAGGTGAATTTATTTTACCTGCTGATTTTATTATACTAGATATGGAAGAATCTCCTATGCCATTACCTCTGCCTATCATCTTAGGAAGACCCTTTATAAGAATTGCTAATACAATAATTAATGTGAAAAAGGGTATTGTAAGTATGATGGTAAATGGTGAGACAATAGAATTTAAGATATTTGATGCATTGAAATTACCCCAAGATGATAATGATGATGAATGTTTTAATGAATGTACGATGCAAAGTGTTGTCGAGCAAGCTTTTCAGGTCCATCAAACTGATCCATTGGAGGCCACCCTCACCCATAGCTTCACAAGTTCGGATGTTAAGCCAGAATTTGAAGATATTACTAATGACATCATTGAAGCTGTACACCTTCTTGAAGCCTCTCCAGAGCATCCAAGTAAGTTCACTCCTCCGTTTGAAACTCTTGAGCATACTAATACTACTTTTCTCTCATCTATTACCCAGGCACCAAACTTGGAATTGCAGCAGTTGCTAGTAAAAAATCAGATATTCATGATACATGGACACAAAGTCACACCACACTCTGAAATTACAGTGAAACCAAGAGATGAAGATTTAGCGCTCCAGATTGTCCATTATGCAGCAGCAACAAGAACACGAGAGCCAAATGTAGGGGACTTTAGGTACTCCCTTCCAAAAGATTAGAGAGCGTTTGAGCACTCCAGACTTGATACACATGTAGCTCAAACACTTCTATTGAGGTTACTAGTACTGAGGCCACTGAGTACAGAGGTTGAGACCTTGTTAAAAGTGCTACCCACAACTTCAATTCACTATCTCCCACAAGTTGTTCACTGAAAGTACTCAGTGAAAGACTAGCAGTGCGAGTGGTGTACCGTCTGGCTAAAGGCGTAAAACTTAGCGCTCATGGGAGGCACCCCACAACATATCCTTTTATTTTAATATTTTTACATTTATTCTTAGAATTTTTTGTTATAACTGTTCACTATTAGTATCTTTTGTTTATCAATATTACGTTTCTTTTTCTTTTTCAAGGACAATGTGTGTGCACCAGTTCAAGTTTGGGGGTGTGCTATGAGCCATGCCATCCATCTAGTTCTCCATCTCCTAGGTCAGATCTTTCAATTTCACTCACACATTAGGGACAATGTGTACATTAAGTTTGGGGTTGTGGGAGACACATTCACACACTCTGTCCCAGTTTTTTTTAGTATTCTTGAAAAGATAAATGCATTTTCATATTGTTTTGAAAATTTTGGTTGATTTAAAACAAATATTATGATAAAACTTCATCAGTAAGCTTAAAATATAGAACACATAGTCTGAAAATAAAGTTTTACATAGTTTAAATACTTACTTCAAGGCATTTAAGAATTCACAAAGTTTGATCTAAATCTAACACGAGCACATTAGCACATAATGGTGTGAGGTATGACATATAATTTCTATGTATATGTTTCCATGACCTAACTGTAATCGGATAACTTGTTAGAAGAACACTTTGGCATAGAAAAATAAAGAAAAATGTTTATCATGCAAAAATAGAAAATAAAATGCTCCTAATGATCATTAAATAAACTTTCCACTGAGTAACTGGACCTATTGCCTCAGTAAGCAGTGAGTGTTCACGTCAAAAGGTGGGGATTTTCACTTGGTAGCATTAATACTGGTTAGTTTCGTAGCCTTTTTTACTCGAGTTAGCAAGTCCTTACGGGTATCTTTATACCTAATGCCCTAAAACCATATGATTTGGGAGTTATTGGCTAAATACTCGCTGCACAAGTCAATTAGAAAGCTTAATGGAACTCAACATGGCAAAAATATCATGGTGAAAGAAAAAATAAAAGAAGTAAAAATTATGCCATTATTGTTCTGTTTGATAAGGAATTCGATGAATATTAGGACACTGAAACACTATACATAGGAATTATTTGGAAGCTTCAACTTTTATGTGCTAATCCACCACACACTAAGTCAAACTTGTGATGCCTTAAGCCATCATTGTGTAAGTAATTAGAATTTAAAACCCTTTTTCATTGTGAAGATGTGTTTATATTTTTAAGCCTACTCATGAACAAACATCATGGTTTTATGTACAACCCAAATTTTTAGATAACATAAATGATGAATTTATCTTTGACTTTGTTTTTCAGTTAGTTTTTCGTTTTGTATTGCTAAGGGACTAGTAATATATAAGTTTGGGGGTGTGATAAGTGCTTAAATATTCATATTTAAGCCCCTTAATTTATAGTTATTAGGCTATTCGTTTATGTATTTTAGTATATTATACTTCATTTTTGTGTTCTTTGTGTTTCTTATAGGCTTGTGAAGAAAAGAAAGCATTTTGAAGCTTTAAAGGAAGAAAACTGAAGTTCTGGAACCAGCTAGTGTGATCGAGCACAACATTGCAGCGATCGAGCGCACAAGCACTCTAGCACAACCCTGCAGTCGAGTGCACACGCGCAAAGAGGCGGCAGAGCCAGTTTTGGAAAGATTTCTTTCAGACTTATTTTGAAAATTAGGGTTTCGAGGCACTATTAGAACCCTATATATAGGTTTGTAAAACGCAGAAAACAGAACTTTTGATTTTTGCTTTAATTTGTAAGCTTTGGGAGATGAATTGATGACTCTTTTCTCGAGTTTATTCTTTCGCCTTTTTTTTTATTTTATGAATATGTTTAGCATCACCAGCATGTGTAACTAAACCCTAGTAAGGGCTTGGTTGAAGCCCTAATTATGTTTAACTAATAATTCAGTATTGGCGCCTTTGCAATATTTATGTTGTGATTCTTGATTTGATTAATGCCTGTTTTTATTTAAATTCCTCATATGTGTGTGTCTGATCAACGTATGCATATGGTATGGATTAGTTAGTTGAATCAATTTGGATGACCGAGTCCTAGGTTCAACAATAGTAACAAAAGAAACTCACGTCGGGTTCTTGAGTTAATTAACATGGGAAACCGAAAGCAGACCAAGCCCTAGGTCTCGTGTGGTTGTCGATTTCCATATATCCTATGCTCTCTTAAGGAGCAACTCAGTATACACCATGTTGAATCCCTTAAGAGAGAAAATAGTTAGAGTATACACCATACCTAACTCGTTGCTTAGGGAAATCAATAGCTTAAGGAGTGGACCAAGCCCTTAGGTTGACAAACATTAGGTATTCATAGCATGAGTAAAGCATTGGCATATTGTTTTGTTGGGGTAGCATGATTAGTGGTGGATATCAAGTCCCTATACATTTATCATTATTATTAATTCAAACTCAATATTTATTTCTATTACTGTGAAATTAATTCTAAAACAAAATTCACCAATCCCTGTGGAGATGATCTCACACTTGCACACTATGCTACTATTGACCATATGCACTTATAAGTAAAACAAGTTTGATTATTTGCTTAATAATTTAGGTAGATAAACGTTCAATAAGTTTTTTTGATTGGTGAATTTCGCTTAAGTAGTCATATTTAAGCCCCTTAATTTACACTTGTTAGGCTCTTTGCTTATCTATTTTAGTAGATTCTACTTCATTTTTGTTTTTTCTGTGTTTTTCATAGGTCTTTGAAGAAAATAAGACATTTTTGAGCTCTAAGGAATAAAAAGTGAAGATCTACAAACCAGCAAGGTGCGCTCGAGCGCAGCTCTGTTATGATCGAGTGCACAGGTACTCGAGTGCACACTTAGAAGGCTCGAGCACACACATACGCTCGAGCGTAGACCCATGGGATCCAGCGCACACACACCAGAGGCGATAGAACCAGATTTGGAAAGAAGTCTCTAGACCTTAAATTGAAAATTAGGGTTTCGGGGCACCCTTAAAGCCCTATATATAGACTTGTAAAACACAGAAAACATACTTTGGATTTTATTTTTTGATTTTGCTTGAAGTTGTAAGCTTTGGAGGAGAATTGACGACTCTTCTCTCGGCTTTATTCCTTCTCCTTTATTTTTATTTTATGAATATGTTTAGCATCAAAACTATGTTTAACTGAACCCTAGTAAGGGCTTTGTTGAAGCCCTAATTATGTTTAACCAATAATTCAGTATTGACGCCTTTGCAATATTTATGATGTGATTCTTGATTTGATTTATGCTTGTTTTTATTTAAATTCCTCATATGTGTGTGTCTGATTGACGTATGCATGTGGTATGGATTAGCTAGTTGAATCAATTTGGATGACCGAGCCCTGGGTTCAACAATAGTAACAAAAGATATCCACGTTGGATTCTTGGGTTAATCAACATGGGAAACCAGGAGCGGACTAAGCCCTGGGTCTCGTGTGGTTGCCGATTTCCACAGACCTTATACTCTCTTAAGGAACAACTCAGTATACACCATGCTGAATCCCTTAAGAGAGAAAAGAGTTAAAGTATACACCATGCCTAACTCATTGCATAGGGAAATGAATAGCCTAAGGAGTGGACCAAGCCCTTAGGTTGATAACCAGCAGGTACTCATAGCATGGGTAGAGCATTGGCATATTATTTTGTTGGGGTAGCATGATTAGTGGTGGATACTAAGTCCCTATGCCTCTATCATTATTATTAATCTAGACTCAATATTTATTTCTTTCTATTTTTAATTTGTGAAATTAATTCTAAATCAAAATTCACCAATCCCTATGGAAATGATCTCGCACTTGCACACTATGCTACTATAGACCTTGTGTACTTACAAGTAAAACAAGTTCAATTATTTACTTAATAATTTAGGTAGATAAACGCACAACAAGTTTTTGGGGCCAAAACACGATACCTTAGAATTATTTGGAAGCTTCTCTTTTATGTGCTAATTCACCACACACCAAATCAAACTTGTGATGCCTTAAACCAACCTTCGGTAAGTAACATGAACTTTTAAAATCCTTATTCATTGCAAAAATTTGTTTCTATTATAAGTTTACTCATGAACAATCATCATGGTTTTATGTGCAACCCAAATTTTTGGATATCATGAAGAATGAATTTATCTTTGATTTTGTTGTCATATAGCCGTTCATTTTGTATTGCTAAGGGACTAGCAATATATAACTTTTAGGTGTGATAAGTGCTTAAATAGTCATATTTAAGCCCCTTAATTTACACTTGTTAGGCTCTTTCTTTATATGTTTTGTAGATTCTACTTCATTTTAGTGTTTTCTGTGCTTTGCATAGGTCTTTGAAGAAAAGAAGACATTTTGGATCTCTAAGGAACAAAAAGTGAAGATCTGCAAACCAGCCGAGGTGCGCTCGAGCGCAACTCTCTTATGATCGAGCGCACCTCTCTTGTGATTGAGTGCACAAGCACTCATGCACACACTTAGAAGGCTCGAGTGCACCTATGCGCTCGAGCATAGACCCATGTGATCGAGCGCACACGCACCAGAAGCGGAAGAGCCAGATTTGGAAAGAAGTCTCCAGACCTTAAATTGGAAATTAGGGTTTTGAGGCACCCTTAGAGCCCTATATATAGACTTGTAAAGCATAAAAAACATACTTTAGATTTTATCTTTTGATTTTCTTGAAGTTGTAAGCTTTGGAGGAGAATTGACTACTCTTTTCTCGGGTTTATTCCTTCCCCTTTATTTTTATTTTACGATTATGTTTAGTATCACAACCATGTGTAACTAAACCCTAGTAAGGGCTTGGTTGAAGCCATAATTATGTTTAAACAATAATTCAGTATTGGTGCCTTTGCAATATTTATGTTGTGATTCTTGATTTGATTAATGCCTGTTTTTATTTAAATTCCTCATATGTATGTGTCTGATCGACGTATGCATGTGGTATGGATTAGCTAGTTGAATCAATTTGGATGACCGAGCCCTGGGTTCAACAATAGTAACAAAAGATATCCACGTCGGATTCTTGGGTTAATCAACATGGGAAACCAGGAGCGGACCAAGCCCTGGGTCTCGTGTGGTTGTCGATTTCCACAGACCTTATGCTCTCTTAAGGAACAACTCAGTATACACCATGTTGAATCCCTTAAGAGAGAAAAGAGTTAAAGTATACACCATGCCTAACTCATTGCATAGGGAAATCAATAGCCTAAGGAGCGGACTAAGCCTTTAGATTAACAACCAGTAGGTATTCATAGCATGAGTAAAGCATTCCCATATTGTTTTGTTGGGGTAGCATGATTAGTGGTGGATACCAAGTCCCTACACCTCTATCATTATTATTAATCTAGACTCAATACTTATTTCTATCTATTTTTACTTTGTAAAATTAATTCTAAATCAAAATTCACCAATCCCTGTGGAAATGATCTTGCACTTGTACACTATGCTACTGTTGATCTTGTGCACTTGTAAGTAAAACAAGTTCGATTATTTTCTTAATAATTTAGGTAGATAAATCCATAATAGATTCACTAGAGAGCTAGCTCAACTAGTTTTGCACACCTGAAGTTTTGCAAATCCACCAAGTATTCCTTTGGTGGTATACCACTGTGGCTACCCTATCTACCTTTAAAAATCATTGTGTGGTGCTTACTGGTAATACCCACTACTCATATTATTCTCCAATGCAAATTCTGAGACAATGTGGGCAACCCTAGACTGTTCTACAATCCGACCATGGCTATTATACCTTCCCAATGAGTGAACAATTGATTAAGTGAATTTGAGATACCTAGCCCAAACGCACCATGACTTAGATTCCTAGCACTATTTTTGTGACTTGCTTTACTTTCTTTGATGATTATTTGGCATGGGTTTGGGTCAAGTGAAAGTGTTCTGTAAAGAGGAAAAATAGAGAAGAAGAGTTGATATAGGGAGTCTAGTGTGACATTAAAATTATATTGCGTTCTTGAGTTCTTATTATGTAACATGAAAATCCTTGAAGAATGAAAGAGAAATTTGATGTTCGAAAACTCAAGTATTTGATGTATGAAAAAAAAGGAGTGGGATTTCTATGAAAGGTATGATTTCACTAAAGTGATTACCTATGTATCCACAAACGGAATCAAGTCTTACATAGTTGGTGAAATAAAAACTATTGAAACTACCCTTAAGGGATTTAACTTTCTTTAAGCTAAACCATCCTTGAGGATTTTCGGTCTAGTCAAATGCTCTAAGTTTTGCCTAAGTTGCCCTTTTTGGTTTTCAACTTAGCAAATATTTTTTCTGTACAGGGTAGATAGAGTAGGGATACAACAATAAGGGAAAGGAAAGGAGATCACATGTAATACTTCTTGAGGCGATCCAAATTGATGGGCTTAACAAATTTATTGTTGTTGATATACATTCGATGCATGGCTCCACTGGATAGAATCTTCTTAACTCGATATGGGCCCATCCAGTCTAGTCTGAATTTACCTCTCGGGTCATAGACTGATGGTCTGATTTTTTTTACCACATAATCTCCTTCGTTGATATCTCGATTCTTTACTTTCTTGTTGAAAGCCCATGCAACCCTTTTCTGATATCCTTGGGCATAATAGAGAGCTTTCAACCACTTTTCATCAATTGATGCAAACTCAACATTTCTCCCCCGAATCCAATCTACCTCTTCTAATTGGTTTTCCATGGCTATCCTTAGTGAAAGAATTTTCATCTTGATTAGGAGAATCGTCTCCATACCATAAACTAAAGAGTAAAGAGTGGCACTTGTAAAAGACCTTATCAAATTTCGATATCCCCATAATGCAAAAAGCAACTTCTCCTGCTAGTCATGATAAGTCTCTACCTATTTAGCTAATATGCTCTTGACATTCTTGTTAGCTGCTTCTACTGCTCCATTAGTTTGAGTTCGATAAGGAGAGGACTTGTGGCACTAAATTTTGTACTTATTGAGTAAATACATAGCCTTGCCTTGGAAATGCGTGCCATTTTTTGAGTCAATTCAAAGGTACTGTATAACAATATATGATGTTATGGTTAATGAACCGTGCCATATGTCTGGCTTTCAATGTGGAAAATGATGCAGTCTTTATTCATTTGTTGAAATAGTCAATTGCCACTAGGATGTATTCGTTACCGTTAGATGATAGATGCTTAAATATTCATATTTAAGCCCCCTTATTTACAGTTGTTAGGTCCTTTATTACGTTAATTTGTTCTCTTTTACTCCATTTGTGTGTTTTACATGTTTTTATAGGGTCTTGGAGAAAAAGAAGCAGTTTTGGCACTTAAAGGAAGAAATCTGGAAGCCATGGAGCATTCTCTGGACAAAGTGCGATCGATCACGCCATGCAGTGCGATCGAGTGCAAATGCGATCGTGCGCACACTATGATCGAGCGCAAGGCACACTGCGATCGAGCACACATGTACGGCCGTGAACAGTAAACTGCAGAACCCTATTTTGGAAATAAGAGAATTATTGTTTTAGGAAGGTTTAGGAACTCATGGTTCTATTAGGACTTCTCAAAGACCTATAAATACACTTGTAAATCACACACTTAAGACACACCGGAGATAGAAAACACTTCTCTCTTTTCTTTTACTTGGAGTTAAGGGCTTGGGAGAGAATTGACGCCTCTTCTCTCGGGTTTATTCTTCTCCTTTATGTTTAGTTTATTTATAATGTTTACTTCAGTTAGTATGTGTAACTAACTCTCTTATAGGGCTCGATTGAAGCCCTAGTTATGCATTCCCATATTTTTATTCATTGATAAAATCTTTGCCAATAGCTTATTATGTTCCTTAACTTGATTAACACCTGTGCTTATTTAAATTCTTCATATGTATGTGTAAGGCCAACGTATGCATGTGGTGTGGATGGGTTAGTTGGATCAATTTGGATGAAAGAATCCTGGGTCTAACATTAGTAACAAGGGATATCTTATCCGGATATCCAGGTTAATCAACATAGGAAACCGGGAGTAGATACCATGCCCTAGGTCTCATGTGGTTGTCGATTTCCACAGTACTTATATTTTCTTAAGGGACAACTCGAGCAGATACCATACTGAGTCCCTTAAGGAAGAAAAGAGTTAGAGTAGATACCATGCCTAACTCGTTGCTTAGGGAAATCAATAGCTTAAGGAGTAGATACCATGCCCTTAGGTTGGCAACCAGTAGGTATACATAATAAAGCTAGTGCACTGATACCTTATACACATTGGGAATGTATGACTAGTGGTGGATATGAAAGCTCTATGTCTTTATTATCATCAAATCACTTTCCAACAGTGATTTATCTCTTTTTACTTTAGAGAAACTAATTCCAAAAGTAACTTTACCAATCCCTGTGGAGATGACCTTGCTTTCGCACAGTAGACTACACTGATGACCTTGTGCACTTGCAAGTATAACTAGTACGATTATCTGCTTACTTATTTAAGTATATAATCGCACAACAAGTTTTTGGCACCGTTGCCGGGGATTGCACTAAATTTTCTTTTAGAATTATTTTCGTCATTATTTTTATTATGCTA
Source organism: Bretschneidera sinensis (assembly GCA_023935145.1). NCBI lineage: Eukaryota > Viridiplantae > Streptophyta > Magnoliopsida > Brassicales > Akaniaceae > Bretschneidera > Bretschneidera sinensis. The sequence goes on along the minus strand of CM043701.1, from coordinate 57,580,744 downwards.
AAAATCTCAAAAATTTTAAGTTTATGTTTTTATTTTCATTAAAAACCTTAATCTATTTCTTTTCTATTGCAGGTACTCCAGGGAGTTTTCTGTGTCACTTGCGATCGATCGCACCTTCTTGTGCGATCGAGCGCAATTAAGGCAGAGAGTTACCCGGGCAATAGTATTTTTCTGCTGCACTTAGGAAATTGTTCCCAATTCATGCACGGACTACGATCCCAACATCTAACAGTCTTTCCCCTTGATCCTAAGCTTGAGAGGACCATCCAACACAATCTTAGAAACAATTTTGAGGAGGAACAAGAGGAATTAACTGAAGAAACACCAATGGCGGAATAGCTAGAAAACCAGCAACCACCTTCACAATCCTTCATCCTACGAAACCTTAGTCAGCCATCATGCATTGCATATCAACTTGAGGCGAAAAGTGACTATTACATATCTCCGCAAATACTAAGTGCACTAACTCACTTTCGGGGTACACCCAACGAAGATCCACACTTGCACCTCTAGGAATTTTCCGATCTTTACAAATTCCAGCATATCCAAGGCCTAGACCAAGAAGGAATAAGGTTAATTCTATTTCCCTTTTCCTTAAAAGATAATGCTAAACTGTGGTACAATTCTTTACCTGCAGTTTCAATCCACACTTAGGACGAGTTGGCTACCAAATTCCTAAGGAAATTCTTCCCAGCCCAAAAGACAAGGCAATTGAGAAAGGAGATCCAATCTTTCCAACAAAGGGATGGAGATATATTCTTTGAGGCATGGGGACACTTCAACGAGCTAATACTCAAATGCCCACACCACAACCTACCTCAAGATGAGCTGGTATTAGTCTTTTACGAAGGTCTGAATGACATGAATAAAGGCATTACTGATTCCAGTTGTAGAGGGGTGCTGATGGAGAAAAGCAGTGAAGAAGCCATGGATTTGTTTGAGGCATTGAGTGAGCATACCCAACAATTCTCCTCAAGATATAAACAAGGAGTTAAGAGCAAAAGTATGTATGAAGCTACTCTAAATGGCGGAACCTCTACCCAAATAGCTGCTCTGGAAAGGAAGCTAGATATGAGGCTAGATATGATTGTAAAAGCCATGACTGCTCAAAACACCTCATCGAGTCCACAAGCTACATCACCCCAGGTATGTGCTATATGTTCCCAATTTAATCACACCACTGAGACCTGCCATTTGTATTCATCTACCGATCCCGAGCAAGCGAACTATGTGGGACCAAACAGTGCATATGCATACAACCCTGGATGGCGGAACCACTCCAACCTATCATGGAGCAACAATCAAGACACCTTGAACCCTCAAGGGCAACAAAGGAACGTCCATAAAGCAACCCAACCCATTCCAAAACCCAAGAAAGATGATCTAGAGAGTCTTGTAAAGCAACTGGCCCTTCAACAACAGCAACTAATGACAACACATGAGCAAGAAATTCAAAGGTTAGAGGCACAAATGGGACAATTGGCTAAGGAGCTGAGTGAAAGGAAGCAAGGTGAACTCCCCGCACAAACATTACCAAATCCAAGAGGGCATCAGCAGCTGAAAGCCGTTACAACTCTCCGAAATGGTAAGATCATAGGAGTTAATGAGCCAGCTCAAGCATCTCCAGCTAAGCCATCCACATCCAAGGTGAGTGAAATAGAGAAATGGAATGCACCACCTTTCCCTCAAAGGTTAGTAATGCCCAAGAAAGATAAACTACTTGATATTTTTGAAACCTTGAGAAAAGTAGAAATTAACATTCCCTTATTAGATGCAATTAAACAAATTCCTGCTTATGCTAATTTTTTAAAAGATTGTTGCACTAATAAAAGAAAGTTTGAAGAATATGAGACAGTGGCTCTAATTGAAGAGGTAAGTGCGGTATTGTTAAGAAAACTACCACCAAAACTGAAAGATTCGGGTAGTTTTACTATTCCCTATAGGATAGGTGATAAGTTGTTTGAACGAGCATTACTAGATTTGGGAGCGGGGGTAAATTTGCTACCGTACACGGTATTCGAAACCCTAAGTTTGGGGGAGTTACAACCAACTTCCATTACTTTACAGTTAGCAGATAGAAGTATCAAAAGGCCTAGGGGTATTCTTGAGGATGTCCTAGTTAAGGTAGGAGAATTCATTTTGCCTGCTGATTTCATTGTGCTAGATATGGAGGAATGCCCTATGCCATTACCCCTACCCATCATATTAGGGAGACCCTTCATGAGAACTGCCGATACTAAGATTTGTGTGAAAAAGGGCATAGTAAGTATGAAGATCAATGGTGAGAAAATAGAATTTAAAATATTTGATGCAATGAAACTTCCTCAAGATGACTTTGAATGCTTTAATGTTTGTATGATACAAAACTTTGTTGAGCAAGCTTTTCAGGTCCAACACATTGATCCATTAGAGACTACTCTCACCAATAGCTTCATGGAGATGGATATTGAGCAAGAATATGAAGATGTTACTGATGACATCATCACAACTTTGCACCATCTTGCAATCTCTCCAAAATACTCCAGTATGTATCCTCCTCCATTTGAATCTCTCATACCCACTAATACCACTCTTCTCCCATCCATTGTTAGGTACCAACATTGGAACTCAAGCAGCTACCCAAGCATTTAACATACGCCTATTTGGGAGAAAATGAGACTTTACCTGTGATTGTAGCTGCTAACTTGAGTAGTGGAGAAGAAGGGAAGCTGTTAAGAGTTCTTATGGAGCATAAAACTGCCATTGGATGGACCATTGCTGACATTAAGAGGATAAGTCTAGCAAAGTGCATGCATAATATTTACCTTGAAGAAGAAGCAGGGCCCACTCGAGATGCTCAAAGAAGACTTAACCCACACATAAAGGAGGTAGTAAAAGCCGAGATATTAAAGCTACTAGATGTTGGCATCATTTACCCTATATCAGATAGGAAATGGGTGCGTCCGGTCCAAGTCATTCCTAAAAAGAATGGGATAACAGTGGTAAAGAATGAAGATGAGGAGCTCATACCTACAAGAAAAACAACGGGTTAGAGAGTATGCATTGATTACCGGAGATTAAACAAAGTAACTAGAAAAGATCATTTTCCCTTGTCATTCATTGATCAAATGCTAGAGAGGTTAGCCGGACACAGTTATTACTACTTCTTGGATGGGTATAGTGGATACAATCAAATCGCCATAGCACCTGAGGATCAAGAAAAGACTACATTCACATGTCCTTTCGGTACATTTTCTTATAGAAGAATGCCATTCGGTTTATCCAAAGCACCAGCCACTTTTCAAAGATATATAATGAGCATTTTTTCGATATGGTAGAGAAATATATTGAGATATTTATGGATGATTTTAGTGTCTTTGGATCTAATTTCGATGAGTGCCTAAATCATTTGGAAAATGTCCTAAGGAGATGTGAAGAGAGTAATTTAGTACTGAATTGGGAAAAATGTCACTTCATGGTTCAAAAAGGTATTGTGTTGGGTCACTCCATCTCAGACAAAGGTATTGAGGTAGACAAGGCTAAGCTTGACATCATTTCAAAGCTACCTCCCCCTCTCACGGTCAAGGGCATTAGAAGTTTCCTTGGACATACCGGTTTTTATAGAAGATTCATCAAGGACTTCTCCAAATCTCGAGACCTCTTTGTGCACTATTGACTAAAGATACCAAGTTTGAATGGAATGATGATTGTATGCAAGCTTTCAAAACCTTGAAGAATGTTCTCACCTCAGCCCCAATAATGATGGCACCGGATTGGAACCTCCCTTTCGAATTAATGTGTGATGCCAGTGACTTCGCCTTGGGAGCTGTCTTAGGTCAAAGAATCAATAAGGTACCTCATGCTATTTACTATGCTTCTAGAACATTAAATGATGCTCAGCTTAACTATTCTACTACTGAAAAAGAATTTTTAGCTGTTATTTTTGCTTTAGAGAAGTTTAGATCATATCTTATTGGTTCTAAAGTTATTGTATTCACTGACCATGCTGCTCTGAGATATTTGTTTTCTAAGAAAGATGCAAAGCCTAGGCTAATCAGATGGATACTCCTACTCCAAGAGTTCGATTTAGAGATCAAAGACAAAAAAGGGAGTGAGAATGTAATTGCAGATCATTTGCCAAGACTCCTATATGAGAGTGATGATAAAGAGTTACCATTAAATGAGAACTTCCCTGATGAACAACTATTTGCACTCGAGGTAAAACTTCCATGGTATGCTGATATAGTTAATTATCTAACTGTTAAAATTTTTTCCCCAGGTATGACTACTCAAGAAAAGAAACGGCTAATATCTCTGTCAAGACACTACCATTGGGATGATCCATACCTTTTCAAGGTCTGCCCTGATCAAATCGTCAGAAGATGTATCCCAGAAGAGGAGCATTCGAGCTTGTTGCAACATTGCCATCAGTTTGCTTGTAGAGGTCTTTTTGGAGCAAAACGAACAGCTCTTCAGGTACTCCAATCTAGTTTCTATTGGCCTAACCTATTTAAAGATGCTTTATCCTTTTGCAGCTCATGTGATAGATGCCAGCGGACAGGTAACATCTCTTCCCGAAATCAAATGCCCTTACAAAATATTTATGTAGTAGAACTCTTTGACGTATGGGGCATTGATTTCATGGGACCCTTTCCTAACTCTTTTAGCTATTTATATATTCTTGTGGGTGTGGATGAGGCTATCCCCTCAAGGACTAATGATCACAAAGTGGTTATCAAGTTTTTGCAGGCTAACATTTTTACTAGGTTTGGAACTCCAAGAGCAATCATCAGTGATGGGGGCAGCCACTTCCATCATCGTTCTTTTTCCGAACTACTCCAAAAATATGGGATTACTCATAGAGTTGGCACTCCATATCATCCTCAAACCAGTGGCCAAGTAGAAATAAGCAACCGAGAAATCAAAGGAATTTTAGAAAGGACAATAAAGCCGAATTGGAAGGATTGGTCTCTACGCTTAAATGATGCTTTGTGGGCATATAGGACAGCTTATAAGACCCTAATTGGCATGTCTCCCTACCGCCTAGTCTTTGGAAAAGCATACCATCTCCCGATGGAATTAGAACATTGAGCATATTGGGCCATTAAGCAGTTCAACTTTGACATGAAGCAAGCGGGTGAGAAAAGGAAGCTACATCTAAATGAGCTTGAAGAATTGAGATATGAGGCCTATGAGAATGCAAAGTTGTACAAGGAACGGACCAAAGCTTATCATGACAAATAACTAGCCCGGAAAGAGTTCCACGTAGGGTAAAAGGTGCTGCTATATGACTCCCGATTGTGGCTGTTCCCAGGCAAGCTCAAATCCAGATGGTATGGTCCATACATGGTCACCAAGGTCTTTCCTCATGGTGCATTAGAAGTCTGTGGCCCCAACGGAAATCAACCCTTTACAATCAATGGACACAGAGCTAAGCCATACCTCGACACCAAATTTCCTCCAAGAGATGAAGACTTGGCACTTGAATCAGTACAGTATACAGTTGAAACTAATGCCTCCTTCCAAACAACTAGCACGGTAGCAAGAGAGTGCTTGAGCAAAGTATAAATTTGATCACCTATTAAGCTCAAGCACCTCTGGTAAGGAGGCCATGCTGCAGGCCATTCTTGATCGCCTACCTCCAGCACCCAGTACCTCTCCGACTGCACCACCTGATGATCAGCAATGAGAGAGTACCATGTCTGGCTGAAGACGTAAAACTTAGCGCTCATGGGAGGCACCCCACTGCATATCCTTTTTATAGTTTTTTTTAGTATTTTATAGTTCACTTGTCTATTATTTATTACTTGTTTTCCATTTTATATTTGCTTTCTTTCTTTTTCAAGGACACTGTCAGTGTATCTAGTTGAAGTTTGGGGGCGTGCTACGAGCCATGTCAGCCATCAGTTCTCCACCTCCCAGGTCAGATCTTCCCATGCTACTCACACATTAGGGACAATGTGCATTTTAAGTTTAGGGGTATGGGGACACATTCACACACTACACTATGTCCTACATTTTTGTTTTTATTTTTGTTGCTATTTTCATAGATAAATGCATGTTCATTCTGTCCAATAAACTTTTTTTTTTTGTGTGATCTAAACAAAACTGTATGATTCGACTTCATCAGTGAGCTTAACACTTTGAACATATAAGCCAATAATCAAGTTTTGAACCTAGATCACTGCACTTTAGGCATTTAAGAATTCACAAGTTTAGCTTAACTATCACGAGCACATTAGCACATGATCGTGTGGGGTATGACATGTTATTTGGATTTGTATGTTTCTTTTGCTTGACTGTGAACTAGATGACCTATTAGATTGACATATTGGCATATGAAAATAGAAAAGATTGATTAGTGCTCAAAAGAAACAAATGCTCCTAATGATCAATAAAACAAATCTTTCGCTGAGTAACTGGCCCTCTTGCCTCAGTAAGCATTGAGTGTCATGTCAAAAGGTGGAACATCTTAAATGATCATTAAAAAGAACTTTCCGCTGAGTAACTGGCCCTCTTGCCTCAGTAAGTATTGAGTGTCACGTCAAAAGGTGGAAAATTCTAAATGGTAGCATTAAGACCAGTTAGTTTCGTAGCCTTGTTGACTCGAGCTAGTAAGTCCTTAGGGGTGTCTTTACACCTAATGCCCTAAAACCATCTGGTTTGGGAGCCATTGGCTAAACACTCATTATATGAGTCAGCAAGAAAGCTTAAGGGAACTAACGTGGCAAAAATCTCGCAAATAAAAGTCTATGCCATGTTTGTTGACTCTAATAGGAAGTTTGGTGAATCTTGAGTCATCGAAACACTACATGTTTGAATTCCTTGGAAACCCAATCTTTTATGTGCTAGTCACCGCACACCAAAGTCAAACTTGTGATGTCTTAAACTACCTCATGAATATGATTTACGTTCAAAACTCTTATTCATCGCAAAAATATGTTTACATTTGTTAAGCTTGCTCATAAATGCACATCATAGTTTTGTGTTAAATTTAGACTTTTGATTGACACCATGAACATTGGATTTATCTATGTCTTTCATTTTAGTTTTTAATTTAGTATTGCTAAGGGACTAGCAATATAAAAGTTTGGGGGTGTGATAGATGCTTAAATATTCATATTTAAGCCCCCTTATTTACAGTTGTTAGGTCCTTTATTACGTTAATTTGGTCTCTTTTACTCCATTTGTGTGTTTTACATGTTTTTATAGGGTCTTGGAGAAAAAGAAGCAGTTTTGGCACTTAAAGGAAGAAATCTGGAAGCCATGGAGCATTCTCTGGACAAAGTGCGATCGATCACGCCATGCAGTGCGATCGATCGCGCCATGCAATGCGATCAAGCGCAAATGCGATCGTGCGCACACTTGAAGGATCGATCGCACACTGCGATCGAGCGCAAGGCACACTTCGATCGAGCGCACATGTACGGGCGTGAACAGTAAACTGCAGAACCCTATTTTGGAAATAAGAGAATTGTTGTTTTAGGAAGGTTTAGGAACTCATGGTTCTCTTAGGACTTCTCAAAGACCTATAAATACACTTGTAAATCACACACTTAAGACACACCGGAGATAGAAAACACTTCTCTCTTTTCTTTTACTTGAAGTTGAGAGCTTGGGAGAGAATTGACGCCTCTTCTCTCGGGTTTATTCTTCTCCTTTATGTTTAATTTATTTATAATGTTTACTTTAGTTAGTATGTGTAACTAACTCTCTTATAGGGCTCGATTGAAGCCGTAGTTATGCATTCCCATATTTTTATTCATTGATAAAATCTTTGCCAATAGCTTATTATGTTACTTAACTTGATTAACACCTGTGCTTATTTAAATTCCTCATATGTATGTGTAAGGCCAACGCATGCATGTGGTATAGATGGGTTAGTTGGATCAATTTAGATGACCGAGTCCTGGGTCTAAAATTAGTAACAAGGGATATCTTATCTGGATACCTGGGTTAATCAATATGGGAAATCGGGAGTAGATACCATGCCCTAGGTCTCATGTGGTTGTCGATTTCCACAATACTTATGTTTTCTTAAGGGATAACTCGAGCAGATACCATGCTGAATCCCTTAAGGAAGAAAAGAGTTAGAGTATATACATGCCTAACTCGTTGCTTAGGGAAATCAATAGCTTAAGGAGTAGATACCATGCCCTTAGGTTGGCAACCAGTAGGTATACATAATAAAGCTAGTGCACTGATACCTTATACACATTGGGAATGTATGACTAGTGGTGGATATCAAAGCCCTATGTCTTTATTATCATCAAATCACTTTCCAACAGTTATTTATCTCTTTTTACTTTAGAGAAACTAATTCTAAAAGTAACTTTACCAATCCCTGTGGAGATGACATTGCTTTTGCACACTAGATTACACTAATGACCTTGTGCACTTGCAAGTATAACTAGTACGATTATCTGCTTACTTATTTAAGTATATAATCACACAACATTAGATGATTTGGAAGACATTTTTTCAATCACTTCTATGCCCTAAGTAGCGAAAGGCCAGGGTGTGGTCATGCTAAGGAGCTCTTAGGGTGGAAAATGTTATAGATTGCTATGCAATTGACATTTATGGAACTTTTTTACGTAATTACAATAACTAGTCTCCATTCGGATCCATTAATAACCCAAATAGGGGATATTTCTTACCAACATTCTTCCATTCATGTGTGGGCCTCTAGCACCTTGATGCACTTCCATCATTAATTTTTCAACAGTTTTCTTAGCTACATAGAGTAGTTGGATCCCATCAATTGATCTCTTATAAAGTCTCCCACCAAAAATGAAAAATGGGGGGCTAATAACTGTATTGCTTACTTGTCTCTTTTTCACTATTAGTGGGGAATTTTGCCTACTGAAGGAAGTACTAGATATTAGTATACCAGGGTAAATCATCAGATGATCAATCTTGGATCTCAATAGTTGTGCAATAGGCTGGTTCATCCTTTTGCTTGACCACTAATGAAATTTCCTTAACCCCTTTAGGCAGTTCCAATATTGAAGTTAGAAAGGCTAATGCATTGTCGAACTGATTCTAGGCCCATCGTAGATAAACGAAGGTTACCCTATTGGAGCACTAAACCAAATTCTCAAGATGACTCTGATAGTGCTTCATCTTCACCTCTTTGGTTTTCCATTCTCCACTGGATTAAAAAATGACTAAGAAAGAATCTCCCTATACTGTAACCTCTTTTGTCCCAATCTCAACGAGTGCTTCTACACTAATGATACAAGCTTCATATTTGATCATATTATTGGTGGATTCAAAATTTAAGCCAATATAAAAAGGTAATAATGATTCCTTTCGAGGAAACCAACACTACCCTGATGCCACAACTTTTTGATTACTCGCCCTATTTAAGTACACCTTCCACTCACAGTTTTTAATTTCCAAAATATCTTCATCAGGGAAGTTAAATTCTTCAATTTCTTTCTTTCCTTAGGAGAAATCAAGCAAAAAATCTAAAATAATCCTCTTTTTGAACGACTTATAGGTTACATACCGAAGATCAAATTAGGAGAAAATGACCATCCATTTGATCATCCTTTCACTTAGGGTTTAGGCCTCAAACAAATGCTTTTGTGGATCTAAACGACATATCATTTTCATTAAGAACGATTAAAAGTAGTGTTGGAGTTTCTTGGCGGCCCAAACAAGAGTGAGACAAATTTTTTCTACCCAATTCAACTCATAATCCACAAGTTTTTTACTAAGGTAGTCGGTCGCCCTTTCTTTTCCAGCTTCATCCTCTTGAGCAAACATGGCTCCTATAGAGGTGCTAGTGATGGACAAGTATAGGAAAAATAGGGTACCAAGCTTAGGTGGGACCAATACTGGAGGATTCTTGAGATAGTTTTTGGTATTTTCAAAGGCTTCCTGATATTGTTCATTCCATACCACTAGTTGGTCTTTTCTAGGTAACTTAAAAATGGGCTCACAAGTATGGATATGTGTAGCAATTAACCAGCTGATATACTAATTTCTTCCCAAAATTCCTCTGACCTCTTTTTCTGTCTTCAACATTGACATTTCTAGGATTACAGACACCTTCTTCGGAGCTACCTCGATTCCTCTCTCGATGACCATGAAGCCCAAAAGATTACCGATAGTGACTCTGAATGTGCACTTTTTAGGATTCAATCCCAAATTCTACTTTTGAATTCTATCAAAGAACTTCCAGAGGGAATCCCAATTTCTTTCTCTGCTTTCAAACTTAACAATCATGTCATCTACATATACCTCCACCACATTGTGGATCATATCATGCAAATGAGTGGTGGCCATTCTTTAATAAGTTGCCCCATAATTTTTGAGTCTAAATGACATGACCCTATAGCAAAAGGTCCCCTACTAGGTAGTAAATATAGTATTTTCTCTATCTTCAAAAGCCATTAGAATTTGGTTATACCCCGAATTATAGTCTATGTACGAAAATAAGGTATTGCCAACTTTATTATCTATGAGGGTATCTATATGAGGCAAGGGGAAGTCGTCTTTATGATTGGCCCGATTCAAGTTCCTTTAGTCCACAATACTCTAAACTTACCATTCTCTTTTGGCACTACTACCACATTCACTACCCATTGAAGATACTTGGAAACCATCAAGAAATCAGCTTACAGTTTCTTAAGGATTTCTTCCTTGATTCTGACTACCCAATCTACTCTCATTCTTCTTAAATTTTGTTTGATTGGCTTGGACTCTAGATTTAATGAGATCTTATGCTATAAAATATCTAAATTAAGGCTTAGTATATGCTCATATGACCATGCAAATACATCTTTATACTATTGTAAAAGTTTTATTAGATTTTCACTTTCTTTTTCGGATAATGTTAAGCTAAGGTGGATTTCTTGTGGATTTTCTTCAGTGCATAAATTAATGATTCGAGTTTCTTCCATTTTAGGTTGGGTAATACTTTCTTTCTCTCTCTCAAATACCTCCACATTCTCCTTTGATAAAGAAGATTCTTGGCTAATTTCATTTAGGATTTTTCTCATCACATAAAGAATACTTAAAGTACTCAGAATCATTCATCATTTCATTAAATTTTTCATGAGTACATCATTGGACTCAAAGAGTGGGTCAAGGACATCATTCCCCTTCTCTCCCTTGATTTTGTAACAAGAAGAAAAAGAAATGTATGCTTGACCAGACTCTTTGCTGTTGTTGGTGAATTCATCAGCTAGCCTAAGTAACATGTTTGGATAGAAACCTTTCACCTGACCCTATTTCATCATCATGACACTTATAGCTCCACCGTCTAGATTTTGGATCCAATCACTTACTTATCATACCTCTTTCTTCTTTGTTGCCACTTTCTTCTAAAACAATTTGAGGTCAAAGAATATTTCAAATTCTGGTTGCCTGTCTTTAGTCCTCTTATTCACCCATTGCTCAAGGAATCCACAATAAGGAAAATCTCTTCTTTCTTTCATGAAATGCTCGTTCAAAGTCTCACAAAATTTGCCCCCTCTTTTTCTTACTGCTATTTCTATTTAGCTTATAGTCTAAACCTTGTTTCCCAAACTGCTATTTCAAATTTAGGAATTTGTTCACACCTTGTCCATATTTTCCCAAACTTTCTTCTAGGAAATAGTTTATTGCTTTCATAATATGGAAAATTGTCGAATTGATGCATGGGTCGAGATTTACCATGTCAATTACTGCTACTTCCTCAAAGATGAAACCTTGCAGCTCCTTATTTTCTGTTTGAATACCAAACACATGGGCAATGTCGAATTTGTCCTTGAATAAGGTTAGGAAAAACTATGTTCTAACCTTTGAGGTTTGCCCAATGTTCCAATTAACCCCTGGGTTTTTAATTGCTTAGATTGACTCTTCACTTTTTGACATTGCATTAATCAACCCTTAGGATATAAGGGTTAGTGAGTTGACAAAAGCCCTGATTGATGCAATGTCAAAACATGAAGGGTCGATCTAAGAAAATTAAAAACTCATGGGTTAATTAGAATATTGGACAAACTTCAAGGGCTAGAACATAGTTTTCCCATAAGATTATTACTTGATTCTCAACTTTTTATTTTATCTTCTGATTGAGAGTTGAAAGCACTGCCTCCAGACTGTGAAGCCATGGTTTAAGAAGTAAAATGTTGAAAGATGAAATGATATCAATGACATGGAAGTCAATCACCATATCGTCCAGACACAACTTTCATCTCAAGCTTATTGTCCTAGCTACCAAGCGCTTCATTTTGTCATGAGCTCAAACTATTTGACTGCTTAGGTGGAAGTGATCTTGCTCAAGCTTGAAAATTTCTATTGTCCACAAGGGCAAGACATTCAAAGTTGACCCATTTTCAACTAATACTGTGTGAAGTTTCTTCTCACGATACTCTATTTTAATATACAAAGCACTGTTATGGTTCTTTCAGCATGCGAGACATATTTTTCACCAAAAGTCATGTCCAGTTCCTGTTTCTTTAACATATCGATTACTGCTAAGAGATCGTCAAGGGAGATGTTTGTGGGGATGTTCACCCCACCTAAGTGATCCAACATGCTTGTTGGTGCTTATTTGAGGACATTAGTAAACCCCAAATAAAGATACTAGCGTATATTTTCTTTAACTGCCGCAATATTGGATCTTCATCTTCTTTCTTCTCTTTCCCTTTTATCTTTTCCATTGCCATTCTCTCATCATCTCTTGCTTCTTTTTTGGGGTTATTAACTTCGAGGTGAGGCAGCTTGAAATGATGACCACCTTGAGTTAAATGACTCACCTATTCTTCTTCCTCACTATTATTATCCCATATAATATTGCTTTTCTTACCACCCAAAGTCCTACTACCCTTTTTCTGATTTACCATTGTTGTTGTTACTATAGTCTCATATCTTACGATATTGTCACAACTATCATTCTTCATACTAACTATTCCATTCTCTACCTTGGCAGTTGTTGTTACTCTTATTATACTATCTGCCCCTTTCTGGTCTATCATTGCTTTCTCGGTCACTTTTCTTGCCATTTCTTTCCTATAATCTTCACTATCACTATGCAAAATACCGTTGACCGAGGCCCTAGTGTAAGGAATGTTATACTTGAAATTCCAGATGAACTCTAGGGTGAGAATGGGTTTATGTTTAGGGTTATGTTTAGTTACTGAAGTGATTAAGGTAGAGGGGTAAAAGGTGGTAAATGATTCCTTAATCATGTTAAGAAAAATTGGTGGGGCTACATTATGATAATTAGACATAGGATTATTAGCAATCTTGGGTAGCTTATGACCATTGTCAATGAGGTTCTGAATTTCATTTCTTAATCTCTGGCACTCATCGGTATCATGATTGATGGATGAGTGGAAATGATAGTACTTGGAGAGGTCTTAGTATGGTGAAACTGGATTGGGCATGGGTCTTATAGGTAGAGGGCAGAGTTTTTCCTTTTTTGTGAGCTTAGGATAAACTCATCCCTAGTGGTGTGAAGTATTCGAGGCCTCGACACTTCCTATCAAGTTGGCTCTTATAGTGGGTTGTACTTTAGAAACGATTTGACTAGCTGTAACTATGATTATCCTGCTACTAGGGTCTTGGAGAGCTATCTACCTATACCCTCGACTACACATTGTGTATATGGGTAAAATTTTCCTTGCTGGTTTTAGCACCACTACTTCCGGTAACATTTTTCTTTGTGAATCTTCCACCAGTCCTTTCGATTTTTCCATTAAAAATGGCGTCTTACACCTGGGTTCCTAAATCAATTAATTGCTCAAAATTGGCGATGAGCATGGAAAAGATTCTCTTATGGTATATGGGTTGCAAATTTCACATTACTATTTTGAAGTGGTCTTTCTCCATAGGTCTTGAGGCCATCTTTGCAACCTTGCCTCGCCAACGAGAGATAAATTATAAAAAGGTCTCATTGAGGTTTTGCTTTGTTTTCTCCAAGTCCCTTATGGTGATATCCAGTTGAGTGTTATATCCATACTGAACCACAAACTCTTGAGCCATATACCTTGATGAGAGTCATAAAATGCATCTTTATAGTACTTAATTGTTATCATTTTAGGGTTGATCTAGGTTTGAATTGCACTTTTATACCTTAACAACTCTAAAGTGTCATTCTTGGATCATTGATCTATTTTAATGCATTTTCAGGTACTTTAAGTTCAAAAGAGATGAAAAAGCTATCATTTTTTGAAGTAAAATGACTCGATGAACACCAGAATGAAGGTTCACAAGCACTTGGAAAGAAGTTTCACTAAATTGCCAGAATTGCCCGTACAGATCAATCATCTTCGCAAATTAAATTGTATTGATGCAAGAAGAACCAGGAGATGAGCCATATATGCTTAGAAAGATCCAGAAGTATATTTTCTGGGAATTTTATGGCTCATCAAAATGATTTTCCTAAAGAAAGTTATGGCAGTTTTAGTAGACAAAGGTCAGGCCTCCAGAACAGCACCAGCCAGCACCGCGGTGCCCAGAAACCTCCACATCTTGCCCAACAGCCAGCACCATGGTGCTCCTTAGATAGCACCGCGGTGCCGAGAAGCTCATCCAACCAAATTATGCCTAGCACCGCAGCGCCCATACAGTAGCACCGCAGCGTGCACACGCATTTCTTCTCTGAGGTTTGACCTAATTAGGATTTTAATGACTTTTTAAACCCTAAAACACCCTTGGATCTTGTGTATTATAAATAGATCACTTAGGGTTTGATATTATTATGATTCAAAACATCTTTTGAGAGGCTGGAGGCCGAGGAAAACAACATGAAGGCTGCCACACTCTCCCCCATGGTGAACTAATCTCCAAGCAAGGCAAAGGGATGAATCCCTAGGTGTAGTTGTTCTTATTTTCTAGTCTTGATTCATTGTAGTTTTGATTTATTATCATTAAAAATTGTTATGATTTACTTTTTAATATAATTAGAAGATTTTCCCTTAATCCGGTGATTTCATCTTTCTCCCCCATATAAGTCTAGTCATGCTCTTCCTATGTGATGTTGTTGAGGTGTGATTGAGTTCGGTAGATTTCTCTTATAGATTTGTCAATTACTGCGGTATTGTCATTATGATATATTGTCATTTCTTGATAATCTATAAGTTAGGTCATGTGTGCTTGAAAGTAAAGAGTATTTCATAACAATTACGTTAGGGTTTATATACGTGCTCTAATTGAATATTTGTCGATTGCTTGTTTGGGATGTGAAACTTGCAATCGAGATAAAAACAACTAAATCAAGATTGGAATAAGGCAATGAACCTAGGGAGGATTCTCGGACCCTTGTTGTTCTCTATTATATTTACACAATTATTTCACACTACTTCAAACTCAGATTTTCTCGTTTAACTTTTATCGTTCGTTTTAAGGTTTGCACTTTCTCTTGTAGTTAGTTTGTCTCCCTGTGGAATCGACACTCCAAAGTCGTGCTACAACTACCGCGTTATACTTTGGGCGTAATCAAATTTTGGTGCCATTTTCGGGGAGACGCACTTAACTCAAGGAAAATTGTCAACCTTGAGACATGACAGTATAAGAGTTGTAAATAGTTTTTCTTTTCAGTAGCTGTAAAGGCTGTAACTTCGTTCCTTCTTTTAACTTGCTGCATTAATTTTTATTTTATTTTATTCTTTCTTCTTATAGTATATTTTTTTCCATTATTTTTTTACCTTGAATGCAAAGACATAGAGATGCTTTGGGTATATTTTCTTGTAGGCCTGTACTAGAGTTAGAAATAAATTCTTTTCAAAATCTTTTATTTGACAGTCCACCTAGTCCCGAAGAAATGAGTGAACATGAATATCAACCCCCTAGGACCCTTCAGGATTACCTTAATGCTACATGCATAGCCACACCATCATGCATCATGTTTCCAGCCAATACTCGCCAAATAGATTTTAAAACAGGGATGATACAGTTACTCCCTACATTCTATGGCTTGGAAAATGAAAACTCATATGTGCACATTAGAGAGTTTGAGGAAGTAGTTGCGACTTTTCATAGTCAAGATGAAACTCATGACATTATTAAACTTAAGTTCTTTCCTTTCGCTTTAAAGGATAGAGTTAAGAGTTGGCTATACTCACTTAGATCACGATCTATTGGGTCGTGGACTGAGATGACTCGGGTCTTCTTTAATAAATACTTTCCCCAAGATAAGACCAATGCTTTAAAAAGGTAAATCTCCACCTTTGCACAAAAGGACAATGAGACTTTGTATCAGTCTTGGGAGAGATTTAAGGAGTTATTCAGTATGTGCCCTCACCATGGATATGAGAGTTTATGCTTAGTGAGCTATTTTTATGAGGGACTTACATATAGAGAGTGCCAATTCGTAGAGATGATGTGTAATGGTGAATTCTTGGAGAAAGATCCTGATTCGGCCACAGAGTACCTCAATGAGTTTGCTGAAAAAGCTCACACTTGGACTAGATCTAGTGCTACTGAAAGCACAAATAAGTCATGACCTATGGGGCACCCAAATGGTGGTAGAATTTGCCATCTTAGGGAAGAGGATAACCTTAAGGCCGAGGTCTAGATGCTCACTAGGGAAGTAGAGGTGTTAAAGACTAAAAGCTCAAAGCCAATGCACGTAGCTAATCATGCAAAATCTTTTAAACCGTGTTTTGTGTGTGGCGCGGTAGATCATCTCGCCCAAGAGTGCCCCACATTTGCTGAGATGAGAGGGATGTATAAGGAGCAATGTAATGCCTTAGGCATGTACAAGAAGCATTTGGCACCCTTCTTTGATACTTATAATCCGGGATGGTAAAATCACCCCAATTTCAGCTGGAAGTCTGAAAACCAGCAACTTGCACAACCCTCTGAACCATGTCTTGAAACATATCATGCACCTGTATCTTCTAGGAGTCCTTTAGAAGACACTTTACATGCTTTTATTGAGGCACAGGGGAAGACTAATCAAAGGCTTGAATCTTTAATTGTGTAGGTTGTTGAAGAACATAAGGATTTAAAGAGCCAAGTGTCCAAGTTGATGAGCTACTTGAGTGTGAATGAGCGAGGTAAGTTCCCTTCTAAATCTCAGTCCACACCCCATGGTCAACACCTAGCGCAACAGAATATAAAGGAGGTGAATGCCATTGAGACACTAAGTGGTAAATTATTACACATCCCAACAATGAAAAAATCAGAGAATGTGGACGAAACCCACCAAGCATACATGATTGACTCATTCATGGAAAAGGTCCAGGACCTTAATCCATTAGAGTCCACCCTCACCTATGGCTTTATAAGAGCATATATCGAGCAAGAATTTGCGGATATTACTAATGACATCCTTGAGACCTCGCCAAAGCATACAAGCACCAAATTTGGCAATGAAACAGTGGCTGGTGCATTCAACCTATGTTTGTCTAGGAGGCAATAAGAGCATCTGGCTGAAGACATAAAACTTAGCACTCATGGGAGGCAACCCACAACATATCCTTTTATTTTTATTGTTTTTCATATTTCTTTTTCTTATTTATTATTATTATTTTGCTGTTTTCCAGTTTTACTTTCGTATTTCTTTTTCAGGGACAAATATATGAAGCAGTTCAAATGGCAGTGCGCAATTTTTAGCTTCTGTGCCCTTTTGGCTACAAAGGGAGTTTCTTTATCTTTTGCTTTCACATTGAGGACAATGCCTACTTTAAGTTGGGGGTGGAGGAAACATATTCCTATTTTTCATGTTTTTCATTGAACTGCTTGGTGTCATTTTCCCTTTTTGTTTGTTTTTAGCATGCTTTGTGTTAAGCCTTAGAGTTTATTCACATGTTAATGATATGAGCTTAATTGAGATAGCATACAACATTTAGAAGAAGTTAAATCTTACTTCGGTTTAAAATTAATTTAAGTATCAATTTTCACTTGGTTTGAGACTCTAGTTTGCAGTAAGAATGTATGATTAGTCTAAAACATTTAGAGAAGTTTTATATATGATTGTTTTGTGAATACTTTTGCGGTCTCGACAAGCTCTAGAACTTATTTGATATTCACTTGAGGCGAATTTCTAGAATGCACACTACTTAGGATATGATATAGGCCATTTTTGAACCGTTTGAGCCTTCCAAACTTACCATTTCTATATTTATTACTAGTCACCCATTTGAGCCTTTTTCTTGAAAAAGAATTTGAGCCATGTTTCTTTCAATAGCCCATTTACTCACCTTTATGAGCCTAAAATATTTTATCCTTACCTTCCTTTTAAAATAACTTAGTTATACACATTTGTTGAGAAGCACTCAAGAGGAGTAAAAATGAAAGTATGAGAAAAAAAAAATATTACTGCCATAGCCCAAATACATGAAAAGAGATAAGTTTGGGGTTGTGGAAAAGAAAAAAAATGATGAAAAAAGAGATGAATGGTATTTTGTGCCAAAATAAAAAATAAAAAAAAGAAGTGAATTATGGCAAAAAAAAAGAAAGAAAGAAAAAAATGGTGATTTGTTGAAAGAAATGCTCGGAAAATGGTTGGACGAGTTGGGTATTGAAGTAAGGTTATCCAGTGCTTAAAGAGTTGTGTTCAAAACTAAGAGATTAAGTTCTTTTACTTGTTGAATCCTTCCTGTTCTTTCTTAACCTTTACATTAGCCTAACGTTACAAGCTTAGTAAAGACCTATTGATCCAATGAAGTGTGATTTTTTCTACAATAGTGGAGAGTGATTTGAAAAGTAAGCCTATGGAGCTTGATTTGTGATTCATGTCACCCAATTTATTATGTTCTTAGAGGCCAAGACTTGTATTCATGAATGTTGTGCATAAAATCATCCGGGAGTTCAGATTAATGGATTGTGGTAAGATGGATGTGAAGAGTCAAAAACGATTTTAAGATTGATGGTTGGATTACTTTTTGACTTGAGTGATGTTTAATAATTCTATGTGTTGTATGTTGCGTGCAATTTTTGAAAAAAAAGAAAGTGAATTACTCTTTGTTCAATGCTAGCATTGTTTTACTTTGTTTTTAACTCCCACCATAGAATTCATCCTTTGTTTTTGCTTGAATTGCTAGGGACTAGCAATAAGCTAGTTGGGGGTTATGATGAGAGTCATAAAATGCATCTTTACAGTACTTAATTGTTAGCATTTTAGGGTTGATCTAGGTTTGAATTGCACTTTTATACTTTAACAACTCTAAAGTGTCATTCTTGGATCATTGATCTATTTCGATGCATTTTCAGGTACTTTAAGTTCAAAAGAGATGGAAAAGCTATCATTTCTTGAAGTACAATGACTCAATGAACACCAGAGTGAAGATTCACAAGCACTTGGAAAGGAGTTTCACTAAATTGACAGAATTTCCAGTACAGATCAATCATCTTTGCAAATTAAATTGTATTGATGCAAGAAGAACTAGGAGATGAGCTATATATGCTTAGAAAGATCCAGAAGTCTATTTCTGGAGAATTTTATGGCTCATCAAAATGATTTTCCTAGAGAAAGTTATGGCAGTTTTAGTAGACAAAGGTCAGGCCTCCAAAACAGCACCAGCCAGCACCGCGGTGCCCAGAAACCTCCACATCTTGCCCAACAGCCAGCACCATGGTGCTCCTCAGCCAGCACCACGGTGTCGAGAAGCTCACCCAGCCAAATTATGCCTAGCAGCGCAGCGCCCATACAGCAGCACTGCAGCGCGCACACGCTTTTCTTCTCCAAGCTTTGACCTAATTAGGATTTTAATGACTTTTTAAACCCTAAAACACCCTTTGACCTTGTCTATTATAAATAGACCACTTAGGGTTTGATATTATTATGATTCAAAACATATTTTGAGAGGCTGGAGGTCGGGGAAAACATCATGAAGGCTGCCACACTCTCCCCTATGGCCAACTAATCTCCAAGGAAAGCAAAGGGATGAATCCCTAGGTGTAGTTGTTCTTATTTTCTAGTCTTGATTCATTGCAGTTTGGATTTATTATCATTAAACATTGTTATGATTTACTTTTTAATCTAATTAGAAGATTTTCCCTTAATTCGGTGATTGCATCTTTCTCCCCCATATAAGTCTAATCATGCTCTTCTTATGTGATGTTGTTGTGGTGTGATTGAGTTCGGTAGATTTGTCTTATAGATTTGTCCATTACCGTGGTATTGTCATTATGATATATTGTCATTTCTTGATAATATATAAGTTAGGTCATGTGTGCTTGAAAGTAAAGAGTATTTTATAACAATTACGTTAGAGTTTATATATGTGCTCTAATTGAATATTTGTCGATTGCTTGTTTGGGATGTGAAACTTGCAATCAAGATTGGAATAAGGCAATGAATCTAGGGAGAATTACCATACCCTTGTTATTCTCTATTATATTTACACAATTATTTCGCACTACTTCAAACTCAAATTTTCTCGTTTAACTTTTATCGTTCGTTTTAAGGTTTGCATTTTCTCTTGTAGTTTGTTTGTCTCCCTATGGAATAGACACCCCAAAGTCGTGCTAGAACTACCGTGCTATACTTTGGGCATAATCATACCTTCATTCTTTCAATGTGCTTGGATCTTAAGAGTAATACCACTTTAGTGCAACACCAGTGAGGGAGTTGGGGAAGAGTGTAGGCAATTGTTTAGAATCCAACCCCAAAAGTCTTAAAAGGACAATATATTGTCCCAAGTGGATCATAGGATCCTTGGATCCATCAAAGCGATCCATATCAAGCATTTTGAATTTGGGTAGTAGGCTTATTTTAGGGTTGGCATAAGGCAGGTCGATTTCAAGAAAATATTTGTCAATGACCTAAGAGTTTCTTAAAGTACTTCGCTTTTTTTTTTCTCGAATTTCTCGCTAATGGCCTTCATCTCAGAGCCGACCTTCTATTTCTCTTTTGCTATGAGGAACTCTTCTTCATCCTTAAAGAAGGCTTCTTTATTGCCTCTAAATTCTTGGAATTTTTTCCTTTTTATTCTTTCTTCCAGGCCATCTAGTCGTTTGCCCAAGTCAGCCATCATACTGCTTATATTCTTGAGGTTTCAC